>CM045889.1:59118472-59278472 GCA_025169545.1 Anguilla japonica | reverse complement strand
ACTGTAATCACAGTGGTCAGTGAGGAGGTATGAGAATAGCGTAACATTATGTTAATGTTATAACATCCAGTATAACATGATCTAAAGTCCACTCAGGGTGTGGGAAGGTGATTTTCCAGGAGCTGGCCATAGGACAGCCCATGGATCTGTGAAGTTAGGTGATGTAGATTACGACTCACTGCCTGAAGATGGTGGGTGGTTCTGTTGTCTGTTGGTTTGTAGTACCACATTCCACCACTGGGGGGACACTGAAGGAAATAAGCAAGTTTGGAAAACCTGACCTTGCTGCAGAGAAACCAGTAAGATGCCTGAAAGATTTAATTGATTAAATGGCATTATGGTTAGGCATAGCAGCAGGGGCTTGAGGCGTCAGACTCAGCTTGTGGTGTTGGGTCTGTGAACCAGTGGATGAAAATACGGAGAAGAAAGATATGTGGATGCTTTGGGAGGTTGAACAGAGGCAGCCATGTTCTGAATGAGCTGAAGCAGTCTCTTTGTTGAGGCATCATGGAGTCCACTCAACAGGGACCTACAGGAGTTCATGTGTATTAGTATACCTGCACAACCAGTTCAAAGATCTGACCTAGAAGCTTGGAGAGCACAGTGTGGATGATGGGAAAAGGATGTGTTTATATCATGCTGTTGAGGGAGATAGCTTGTGCTTTGTTTGTAGGTGGTGCAGGTATGTCTTAGAGAGACACCACTCCAGGAGAAGTTCATCACAGGTGCTGAAATCTTTGTAAGGATTTCACATACGCACACACACCTGTAAGTAAGAGGAAAGGGAGGAAGTGAAGTGCTGTATGTCATCAGCATGCAAGCTGCAGGAAAGATTAAGGATGTAATTAAAAACAAACCGAATGAGACCAAGTGTTGAACCCTGAGAGACTCCTGACAGACAGGCTTGAGAGATCAAGAGGACACCAGTGCAGCTCACCTGCTGTTAATGCTCACAGAGTAGCTTAGAGCAGTCATTCCATAGCCCTTTAGGGTGTACATGAGGATGTGGTTGATAAATATTGACACACATTGCTGGTCCAGAACGATAACAGCGGTGGTGAAAGGCAGTTAGCCTTGGTGACTGGGAGTGATCAGCAGTTAGCAGTTAGCCTTGGTGACTGGGAGTGATCAGCAGTTAGCAGTTAGCCTTGGTGACTGGGAGTGATCAGCAGTTAGCGGTTAGCCTTGGTGACTGGGAGTGATCAGCAGTTAGCAGTTAGCCTTGGTGACTGGGAGTGATCAGCAGTTAGCAGTTAGCCTTGGTGACTGGGAGTGATCAGCAGTTAGCGGTTAGCCTTGGTGACTGGGAGTGATCCGCAGTTAGCGGTTAGCCTTGGTGACTGGGAGTGATCCGCAGTTAGCGGTTAGCCTTGGTGACTGGGAGTGATCAGCAGTTAGCGGTTAGCCTTGGTGACTGGGAATGATCAACCATGAAACTAGATATTGGCCAGTGGTTCCTTGATGCATGCTATGAGGAGTTTTGGGGGGGGGGGGGTACAATTTATGTACCTTTGCGAGCGGCAGGAAAACAGCCAGAGGAAAAGGAGGAATTAAAGAGTTTAGAGGAAAGCAGATCAGAGCGGAGTGCCTGAGCGGAGGGGGGGCGGGGGCGGGGGCGGCGAGGGGGGGAGGGTTCAGGGAGACGGCGTCCAGACGGCGGGCAGGTGGTCAGTTTGTGAGCCGGCAGAAGCTTCTGGAAACAGAGGAGGCAGTGACAGGTGACGGGGTGGAGCGGGAGAAACAGCCAGGTGAGAAGAGGTGTGATGAGGTAAGCAGGCTGAACAGCTGCCCACTTTTTAAAAACTGCACCTCTGAAAGACTGGCGGCAAGATATCTGCAGAAAGGCTGTTGTGAAGCTAATAAGAAATTACCTCATGGGGATAAATAAAGCAGCATAAAACAGAATGTGGAGGAGAGAGAAGGGGAGGGAGCCGTTCTGGCTGGGCAGTTTTGGGGATGCTGGTGCTGACAGAGGAGGTAGAAATTCCCCTGAAATGAAGACATAAGAAGTGACACAGCTGTGATTTCGGAGGATTGGGGGGGGGGGGGGTGTTGCAGGAGCTGCATTCTCCTGTGAACATGAGGTCAAGCTGTGTGCTTACCCTGTGCGTGGGAGGGCAATGGGATTGGGAGACTTCGAGGCACTGACACTGTGGGAGGAATCTAACAGTCTGGTGTCTTGCTGTCCGTGTAAACAACGGTCAAAAAAAATAAAACAAGAGCTTTGGTTCAGAATGGTACACAGGAGAAAATAAAACTTATCCAGGATATTGCCTAGTAGACCTGGTGGGCAATAAAAATCGTCCAAAAAAAATCTAGTCTGTATCTCTGCTGAAGAGGGAAGTACAGAAGGGACAGAGGGAGGAAACAGATATTTCCAGGAACGACAAATCTGTGGCCCGATGACATAGGTACGGCTTCATTAATGAGGAGAAAGGGAGAAGAGATGGGAAGAGGAGGGTGCAGGAGTGGTCGTGTTTGGCTGTTACAGAACAGGGTGTGAAGCTATCGCTCTGCAAAATCGTATTCAGTCCTTTCTGGTTCTAGCTCAGTGGTGGTTATTTCTAAATGCACATCATTTCAAAGGCTTCATTGAAATGGCCATAAGCCAGTCGCCTGAGAACATGAATTGAATATACATTTTGTATGTGGAGGAATTGTCCGGTCCAAACATTGAGAGCCAGGAACTAGAGGAAATATGATTCATAAATGAAGTCATGAATTGCTGATTCTGTGATGGTAAAAGCACTGTGATGGCCCAAGCGCTGACGCTTTGGTATTTAAACTTTGTATAATGTTATTATCTATGATTTTTGCCTGCTTTTGTACAATGCTGTAACCTACCTACTGCCCAGGGACAACAGATGGAAATGAGCTTTTAGCGAAATGTGGTGCAGTATCTATTGTGCGCAGTCCCTGTGAAATGAATGAATACATGAATGAATGAGTGAATGAGTGAATACACACAAAAAAGCAGAAAATCTGAGTATTTGGTCGTCCGGGACGGAGTAACCCCCGGCTCTCCGAGGCCTCTCAGTGGTACAGAGCCGAGCCAGGTCACGCGGAGGGATCGTTCTCTGGGGACTTAACAGCTTAACAGCTCAACGGAAAACTCTGGAATGCAACCTAGATTTCTTAAATCTGGCTGTGCTTTAATAGTTGTAAATAGTTTTGGTAACGAGCTACTATATCGCCAGTCCTGTTTTAATCGATCTTTGATTTTGTGATTCGGAATGCAGCCGCAATGCCCGGGACCTGGAGGCGTCCGGTTCACCCTACGCTAAATGAAGCCGCCTGTTCTTATCCCAAATGCGATCCCAGCCTGTCCCCAGTCTCTTCATAGTCCTAATTGCTTACCGAGCCGTTTTCTATGAAGTCGATGAAAGCTCACAGAATTGCCTGTAGTTGCGCTGAGAGAACAAACAAAGCCCCCCAGATGACACCGCAGTGAGCTTTGAAAGGAAGCGGGAGAAAAATAAGTCATAAAACTCGTTCTGCAACTCTGTGCGCTCGCAAAACAAGTAAACATCCAACAAACCGACACATTCTTTTCAAAATTTAGCGAACGAGAAGAAGTGGAAAGAAAAATCTGTCCCGAATTGCCTTTTAAGTTAAAGTGAGTGTGTAAAGGGATGGGTATCGCTTTAGCGTTAGCGCTAGCGCTAACACGGCACTGTTGTAGCAGGGCAGTGGCAGCGCACCCTCCATGGGCATGTGACCAATGCGCTGTTCGTGCGCCTTAATAACCGAGGTGACAGTTCTGTTCTCCTGTATTTTTCGAAACCCCGGCGCGAGGCGGGGCCTCCAGGTTGATGAGGAACAGCAGCGGGAGTGGTGGGCGCGTGCCGTACCGTAGAGAAGCTTTCGGATATTACTGCATTGTATCATCCCGGCTCGCGTTCTTTTACTGCCAACCTTCCCGGAGAGCGAAAGGTGCCCAGAGTTAAGTATCCAGTCTAATTACGGCTCGCACCAGCCCGACCGGAAAATAATTATTTTCTTGTTCGTTCAATTGGTTTTCATGGACCAAAGTGTCCCTGTGCAAGCGGACTGAACAGCACTTCTGAAGATGGATTGTGTCTGTTCATTGGTGAACAAAATGCGAGTTACAGACATATATTGCTTTGTAGTACATTTTATGAAAGACGAGTGTGTGTGCTTTGCTTCATATGCAATCATAAAACCCACATACCTCCTCGCTCTTCTTCCTTATTCCTGTATTTAGATTAAAACTGAATTTTTCTGTTCTTGTGTCCCCTACACACTAAAAGTGCTGCAGGTGTTTTGCATTCAGAATCATAGAAAGGCTTCAAGATAAATTTAATTTGTGACCACAATTGAAACTCACTTACCTCCCCGCACAAAACGGTTCCATGCCGAAGTTTTATTGGCCATATAAAAATGAAATTTTAAGTGCATCAGCATACTGGTCTGTCAAAACCATTTTATTTATATTTTCATCAAAGTATTATTCATACTTTTTTATGGTTATTTGAGTAGGACTAATAATATTTTTTATTAGCTTTGTACACGTTAACCCTGCCCAGATACTCCTGATGATAATGGGTTTGTAGGTAGCTGCAATGAGGAGAATTATGTTATGAGAAGTATTACACTGGTATCCCTTTTAAACTCTGCATGATCCATGTCATTTATCATATAAATTGATATGATCAAACATGTTGCTTATTCTAAACAGCAGTCGATTTGCTTCGTTCTCCCCAGATGCCAGATGATTAGGGCCTCTGTGCCTCTGATACATTTTACATCACCGTCAGCTTTTGGTCTGTAAGGTGGAATGTGTGATGCGGACGTTCAGATGCAGCACACAGAAGCCTGGAACGCGCTGTGCCTTTTTAACAGTCGTACCGCGCGGCTGTGGTTTGGCTCACGCGGTTAGTTAGCCGGCGCTGGAGTTAAATCTACTCTCTGGCCGCGCGCCGCTGAAGCGGAGACGGCCGGTTTGAGGCCTTGTTTCAAGGTCATCTCTTAAGCCCTTAAGCCCTGTGAGCGGCAGCCAGGTGTGACGCGGCGCGCGATCGCCGGGAGATCGGTCGATGCCGCGTGAGAGCGGCCGGCCGGAGCTCTGGAACCGTCTCCATTACGCTGGGCTTTGCCGGAGAGCGGCGTGACCGCGTCGCCTTTCCCAAACGACGTCTGGCACGGGGGCCGCAGCGATGATGGTCTTAGTTTCTTAGGTTAATTTCTAATTAACGTAAATGCGCTCATTAGCATCGTCACACAACAGTGCCCTATTAAATATGCGTAAAGTGTCAGGTCAGCAATGTGCAACAAAAAACTAATTTGGAGCGTAATTGTGTGTAATTTTGTTGTTTTCCCATTAGTTTGTTATGGCACTGAAACCACAGCAATCACAGGATCTTCTCTGTAACCAGAAATGGGATCATAGCTCAATATTGTGCTTTATTACTTGCGGCTTCCCAGGTTCAGGTACGGAGGCCCCAGGAGCTTCCTTTCATAACGCTGGTGGAGTCTTTGATAGGCCGACTCTGCTATCTGCTTGCATTTGAATCAGCGTCGGATTTACACCTGAAACACCGGATGAGATGTCTTCCCTCCTAATGACCTGAATTAAACATTTAACAGCTGATAATCAGGAGATGAGGAAACCAGCAGGCATGGTGCCCCCCCCCCCCAGAGTTACAGCCTCTATGGTACTGTGCTGTGCTCCTTACTGAACATCTTCAGCCACTGTGAGTTTGCACCTGTGCATTGAAGGTGTTACTCAAAGAGTCAGTGCTTCAGTGTCACAGGGGTCCAGTGCAGGCATCTGCCACCTTTTAACCTTTAATTAACAATCTGGTAAAATGTTTTGTAAATGTGTTACTGTGACACTCTCGTAGGAAAACCGTGCATTCAGTCTTAATTGATTGACAGGTGTGATGACGAATCACAGTCAGCTGTTGATAGTGCTCTTCCTCACAAACGTTAATCAAGTGAAGGGATGCAGCAGCTGAACTAGGACAGCTGGCAGTCACTGCCTTATTACTCAGCTATTTTTGTGCAGAGACTCCGGTTGCTCTTCGGATTTTATTTATTTATTTATTTTTCAGCCGGGATAATGTGAAATCTCTCGGCCTTAAAGGCACTGATGTGGTTCATTAAGCTCAAGTATCAGGCCACTGAGGTTAAACAGAGCTTCTACAGGCCATTTTTACATGATTTATTACCTCTATGTGTTATTTATACAAACAACAACCTACGCTTGATGGTGAATTTTAATTTTTCAACAATTACGCACTACCGACATTGATTTCCTGCAATTACATAGATTTTCCAAGGGTTCAGTCAGTGAACAATTCAAATTCAAAGGCTTTCAGTTTTTTGGCAGGTGAATTATCTGTCTGTCAGATACTTGAGAACAGTTCAGAATAAAGGAACCTGGTGTGAAAGAGAGAGATAGAGAGAGAGAGAGAGAGAGAGAGGTGGATATGACGGAGTGTCCCACATTAATCCTCTCAGAGCTGCACACCGAGCGTAATCCTGCCCCCCCCGGCGCTCGCACCGGGGGGGTTAAACGTGCATCAGTGAGACAGACGGGCGTCCCCGGCCGCCCATTAGCCCCGCCTCTTCCCCCGAAGACTCGCTCTCCGCCGCCGCGCGCCGCGTTCCCTCCGCTCAGGCGATAAATCTGACGTCCGCTGTTATTTCTAGATCCGTGTCGCCGGTGGGGCACACCTCATTTCATTCGCCCTTCAGGAGAAGGTTTACACAGCCTGCCTTGCTGCGTCTGTCCCGCCCTCTCCCGCGCTCCCGGGGAGCCGCAGACGCTCCGTGAGCCATTAATTAAAAACGTGTTTTAATTCCGCTCAGCTGCCGGGACCGCGGCGGCTTCTCCTGAGGAAACCGCTCCACGTGCACAGGCTGCAGCAGACGCGCGCGCTCGCACCTCCTCATCTCGTCTCTCGTACCTCCTCTCGTCTCGCACCTCCTCCTCTCGTCTCGCACCTCCTCATCTCGTCTCCGCGTTCGTACCTCCTCTCCTCTCGCACCTCCTCTCCTCTCGCACATCCTCTCTTCTCGTACCTCCTCATCTTGCCTCCGTGCTCTCAGCGCCGCCGTGACCTCCGTTTAAAACGCTGCCTCTCCTTCGGCGAACGCGTTAGTGAAGTCTGAGCGCGTGCGAAGGCCGGCGCGTGGTGCGCCTGAGAGGAGGCGGCGTTTCCGTTCCAAGCGAACGGCAGGAGGCGGTAAGCAGCTGGAGCGCGCGCCGAAAGTTGGGGACTTGTCTCGATATTAAGGCGTGACGAGCCTGTGCTCGTCAGGCAGGGAGGAAACGCAGGCAGATGGCGCGAGCGGGAACATCATCACGCACGTCCTGTCAGCAAGCTCCAGAGGCGGCTAATGTTTCAGCGCTTTCCCTCCGCCGCACCGGGCTGGCCCATAAACAAACAGCAGCCGCTCCACCTAATCTGAGTCTCCACCGCTGTCAGTCAGCTCTCTCTTTCTCAGCTATTGTCTTCTGTCGCTTCTAACTTTCTGAAGATGGATTATATTACCACGATGTGTAGAATCAGTTCTGCGTCACACATAATTCATTTGCAGCCGTGCTAAATATTGAAGTGCTTCATGAATTGCAGATGCGCTGTACCGTTCTGCCTGATGCCTTTTTTTGGGTTGCTATTTTACGCTGGTGTGTCTTATTCGTGTAAACGTTCCTCCATGCGCTCAGCGCCCTGCTTTGCTGGAGGACTGTAAGGTGACTCTCGGCTTCTCTTCCCCTGCAGGTGCGGTTTTGGTTCCCAAGCTGCCGAAGGTGGAGTTCGGCCTCGGTAAGAGTCATTCTTCCGTTCGCCTCGGTTTCTGCGAGTGCTCAGTTTCCCACCCTGCCAGCGTAGACTCACATCGCCCTGTCGCCCGGCTGGGGAGCGATCAAAAGCCCTGGGTTCCAGTTCTGGAGGGATGGAATTTGCTGTTTCTTAAGAGGGATTTCTTCATCTCAGATATACTCTCCTGAACTGAAGCTTTGATCTTGAAAATTGTAAATGGTAGTCATCTTTTAGGCCCCATAAAAATGTGAAATTCAGCCCTCATGGCCGCCCCTATTCTTTCTTCTCTACTTCAGCTTCTTCTTCCATTAAAATATACTGCCCCACTGTACCTCCTGCATGCCTGAGTGTGTGCTTTCATTTAACCTTCCTACCGGCATACTATGCAGGATTTATTTCCTTGCTTCGCTCCAGTGTTTACAATCAAAAACATTTCCTCCCTCTGTTCTCAGCCCCTCCTACACCCCCAAGATGATGAAGCACCTGCACCAACAATGCAACTAGATATTTTGCTTTGGCTACCAATGTCAGGAGCTTTATGACATTGTATTACAGATTTCTGGAATCATGTCTCATTATAGTAATGACTGAGCATTGTTATTTTATAATAATTTCAAGGTGAAAATCCTGCATAGTATGCCTTTAATGTGTATGTGTGTGTGTGTGTGTGCACGCGTGCGTATATACTTTACTTTTCATCTTCAAAAATGTGTATACTGTATGCTGCTTTGAGTGACAGTGCTTCAGAATACATCTGTGATCCGCGGTCTGGTCTGACTGACAGGGCATGAAGAAACAAGCAGGATCCATAGGAGTGACGTCTGACATTCTGTGCTTCTATAACTCGCAGTGGCTGTCAAACTGGAGGGGGGACATTTTGGTTCAGATCTTACATTAAAATACTGAGGCCTGTGCCTGTGATGAGTAGGTCCATAAGTGTGCTTTACCCATATAGGGCGAGGATAGCTGATTTAGCCTAGCTATGTAAAAGAAGGTAGAAGGAGCTCTCGTGTCCAATAGCAGTTCCTGATCATCCATCTGTGAAGCAGAAGGAGCAGTTAAAATCGTTTCGGCAAAGAATCAAGTAAAATGTACAGTTGCTGTGGTTGAGGGGAAACGTTTTGGGCAGGGTCCTCCCATTACCGAGTCAGAGCACCTTTAGCCTTTGGGTAAACTGAGGCGCGAGCAGCCATGTTCTGCTCAGCATGTAAATGATGCGTCTCTACCTCTGGGCCTGGGAGTCTTCCATCAAGCCGAATTAGCCGTGTCCAGCCCAGGGGGTGAAACCGGCTGCTTGCTTTGAACCTGGCTGGGAATATATTGCTTTTCTCGTGCTGTGTGCCCGTGTGGGGGTACTGCTGTCTCCCGTGTTTGGACCATCCAAAATGAGGCTTAGCAGTGGCTGCAGGGAGGCGGACTGCTCTGAGTAAGAGTGGCTCTGTGGACTCACTCATCCCCAGCTCTGAAGCGATACCGTTTCATCTGGAGTCAAGTCTGATAGCGAGATGTACAACATCCCCGCGTACATACTCTCTGTCTGCAGCCCTTGGCAGAGATGCATTCATTACTGAGTGTTTTTTTTTTGTGTGTGTGTGTGTGTCTGTGAGTGTCGGGTCTGTTTTTACACGATGCATTTGCAGAAATAGCGGCTTCTTGCTTGGTGCTTTAGCTTCAGTTCCTAGCTTCTGTTTATCACATCTTTTTTTTCTTTTTTTATGTCCCTGGCTGTTTCCTGAAGCAGTGCTGTGCGTTGAGCTGCAGTGCTGTGCCTAGCAGCCAAAACTCCAGCCTTCTGTTCATGAGTTCAGTGAGCCTGTGATCCATTTCCCCCCCACCCCCCTGCCCAGCAGTTGGCGGATGAAGGTTGCCATGGACACAAGCCCCACTTGTCCCCTAACTTTTGGGTTACAGGGCTACAGAGCACAAGCCAATTAGTTTACACCCCTCTAAAATATCGACAGCGCTGCGGGGGCGAGAAAAAAGGGAAGTAAACAAGTGAGGCCTTAGTGTGACTCCTCCCTCATACCATAGAACAGGACCGCACACGAAAATTACATCATGTCAGTCCATCAACTCCACAAGTTCTCCTACCCAACTATATGTGCACACACACACACACACACACACATTCCTGTACATCCCCGTACATGCAGAAGACAATGTGTAGTAAATGGTTTGGAAAGGGGGCAGGCAAACCCATCACCAGCAGTGGTGTGTTGTGGAAGTGTGCGGTTTTGCGCAGTGTGTGTGGAAGTGTGCGGTTTTGTACAGTGTGGGATTGGCGCAGTGTGTGTGGAAGTGTGCGGTTTTGCGCAGTGTGTGTGGAAGTGTGCGGTTTTGCGCAGTGTGGGATTGGCGCAGTGTGTGTGGAAGTGTGCGGTTTTGTGCAGTGTGGGATTGGCGCAGTGTGTGTGGAAAGGTAGGCAGGCCCCTGGCTGCCTCCTCCAGAGCCTGATGATGCCTCGGTAGTAGCCAATGGGGATCCACAGACCTGGGCGCCATGGCGATCAGACCCAAACAGAGCCAAAGAGCCGCTTCCTTTGATGGGGGAGTCTGAGCGAAGGTCACATGCTCGCCGCGGCGGCGGGGCTGGGAGGGAGAGGTCGCACGGCTTTTCCCACTAAGTGGGTTCCTCTGCATTGCAGTGGTTGCCGTGGCGTCAGTGAAAAGCCTTCCCAAAGCCGCTCCCGAGCCCCCGGTCAGCACTTTCCTCCAGCAGCGATGCTGCACTGTCTCCTGTGATTCCCCTAACAGGCCTGAGCAGCTTGGCCTGCTGAACACTGATCTCTGACAGACTCTCTCTCTCTCTCTCTCTCTCTGTCTCTCTACCTCTCTCTCTCTCTCTCTCTCTCTCTCTCTCTCTCTCTCTCTCTCTCTCTCTCTCTCTCTCTCTCTCTCTCTCTCTCTCTCTCTCTCTCTCTCTCTCTCTCTCTCTCTCTCTCTCTCTCTCTCTCTCTGTCTCTGTCTCTCTCTCTCTCTCTCTCTCTGTCTCTCTCTCTCTCTCTCTCTCTCTCTCTCTCTCTGTCTCTGTCTCTGTCTCTGTCTCTCTCCTCTCTCTCTCTCTCTCCTCTGACTCTCTCTGTCTCTCTCAACTCTCTCTCTCTACCTCTCTCTCTCTCTCTCTCTCTCTCTCTCACACTACCCCCTCTCTCTGTCTCTCTCCTCTTTCTCTTAGTTTAACATAATTGACTTCCTTTGTAAATATACTTTATTAGGCTTTAAGGGTAGTTGAAATTAGATCTGATGATAATTAATCTTGTTTAGGCTTAAGCAGAAAACAGCAAATTGAATTAGCATGTTAAACAATTCAGCATTTCAGCATAGCTATTAAAAAATTACTGGAGAATGTATGTGCATAGATACTGTTACGTGGAGAATTTATTACGTGTACATGGGCCTGGGAGTGTTTGTGTGATGAAGCCTGTTTTTAACAGACTGTCTCAGAAAATTAATTGAGAAATCATTAAAGCTTTGCACTTCTGACTTTACCTCATCAGTTTGAAATGAAGTGACTGAATATTAACACCATTTTGATCCTTTTCCTTAGTGTTCTTTCATCATTTGTGGATTTTTATTTTTTATTTTTTACCAGCGAGGCAGAGTACTGACAGAAATATCCTTCTTCATTCATGCTAGTCTGGGTTTCTGAGTCTGTTGTGTAAATCACCACTCAAAGGATTTGTGATTGGTTTCAGGCAGTCTAACTTTGAGAAATAGGTGGTGGTTAAAACACTTATTGTGTAAAAGCACCAAAAAATACCATACCTTGATCTTCAGTCAAATGCAGTCTGAAAATGAAAGTGATAGAGGAACTCATATCACATGGCAGGCCCTGTGACATCCGTACTCTTAGGAGATTATTCTTACAGTAGAACTACTGTGGATGACCAGTTTATTTCTTTAAATAATTGAAAATCTATGTATATTATGGACGCTGGGCTTAAATGTGTCAGCAATTGACCCTGATTCTCTCTGCCAAAGATTAGGTCAATAGGAGACTTTTTTTTCTGAAAAATAATTTAGCTGGAAGCAGGGGTGATTGTCATTATTATGCTTGTTGCTTGGTTACTGTGGTTCCACTTGACAAGTATTGAATCTGGAGATGGAATTATTTTCAAATTTGTTTCTATGGTGCTCTGAATTAGCTTCACTATTCACAGTAATTGTGACTTGTTTTTTTTTTTTTTTTTTTAAGCAAAGCTTTATGGTACGTGTTCCTCCATGGTTTGTAGAAGACATTCTGTTAAAGTGACAGTACGTCACTATCTTTATTGTTCCAGTGTTGCCACAACAGCTCAAATGAAGGCAGGTTTTTCTCCATATTATCTGTGATAGTTGCTTGTTCTTATTTCCAGATTGTACACTAATTACTATCATTTGTTCTGGTATGTTATAATAATATTAATACATAATGAGGTCCCATGCTCTCGGAAGCTTATAGGCTATGTGTTGTTGAATTGTTGCGATGTGCTGTTTTCACAGTTCAGAATGGCACGTTCTGCAGTGAGTTCATTTTAAAGCAAAGTTTGGCGGAGCAGATTTCTGTGCAGCAGCTTTCTGCAGCTCTTTCACAGACGGTTGTTCTCAGGGAAATCCCGCTAGAGGGTCCAATGCCTCTGTGCAGCACTCAGCAGCTGAATCACGTTCACAAATCAGAGCGGCTGCATCCCTTCCTCTCACGCAAGTCGATGCTTAACTATCAAGAACTAGACCATCATTCTCTGGAAAGACAAACTCAGTGCAATAGCTGCTATTTTCAGGGGACACTAAAAAACCAATAACACAAATCCTAATTACATATTTTGTTCAATTGAAATGGGGACCATTTATTTAGCAGACGCTTTTATCCAAAGTGACATACAGTAAGTGCATAAAATGGAGACCAGTCTGTTCCCACTTTTTGTTAGTTGTTAGTGCTACAGTAGCTACTTTTAAAACTCTTAAGCTGAATTCACCAGAACATTCTAGGATCACACGGCTATTTAAAAAATCCAAGGTTCCTCTTGTTGTGACGGTTTCATGTCTAGGCTGCAGTGGGATTTCTCATTTCAGTCAGTTATGGTGCACTGATGCCATTAGATTCTGACACGCTCATGCTCCACTGGATATCTTTTACAGGCCCTGTGCTGTGTGTGTTAATGCAGCGATACTCACTTTCACACACGTAAAATGTCATTTCCATTAATCAAGGGCAGATGTGCGCAGTAGTTAGAATCTATAGAGATTCTAACTGCTAGTGAAGTGGTTGAGCACACCAGACTAATCAGAAACACTTATGAAACCATTTGTCCCAAGCATTATGGTGACCTGAAATCAGGGGGGGGGGGTGATATATACAAAGTGCTTTAATGAAAGCTGGGAATCTGCACTTGAACCTACATGAACTGTTTGATTGAAATTGAGGAGGACAGATCCACACATTATGGAGCTCACTGATGCCTGGTCTCGAGCACTGAAGCAGTGCACTGTACACTGATGTTAAAGATGGTGTGTGGCTGGTCTGTGGTAATGTGAGTGTTGGCTGGTGAGTTGCTGCACAAACACGGGGGAAGGGACGTGTTTTCTTAGTTGATGTTTACCATCATTAACACACACGTGCCAATTCAAATAAGCACACTGAGCACTTTGCACGGAATTGTGTGTGGTCATAAAATAAAAATTAGTTTTAAGTTGAAAAAGGTCTCCTTGTCATTTCAGTGCAATTCAGTGATCCCTGATCTCCTTGTTTTAATTAAAAATAATGTAAATCAAAGGCACAAAATTAACCATGGGTTAAAAAAAGAAGAAAAAAGATATGGCATGCAGTATAAATGTGCCTATTTGTAGCTTACTGGCTGCCAGCTTGCTAATTGATGCTAGCATTCTGAGATCTCATTGAGAGAGAGGCTTGAGAGTGTGTGGGTGTCCGTTTTACCAGCCTCACTCAGGGCGTCAGGTTTATTTAAGCCTTTGACTGTTCCAGTCGTACCTTATTTTTAGCAGGTCGGGATTAAGCCCGCGGGATGCTGGGAATTTCCTCGAACGACCTCCCGCCCGGCCGCCCTTGAGTTGCTGTGAGACGGTGTTTGTTTCTCTGGCTCCCTGTGGCTGGTCCTCTGGGCTGCCGCCTGTCACACAGTCTAATTTCTCAGCAGCTCCAGCGTTTCTTATTTAACATTCTCATGGCAAGTCATTTTTTGGTTTTGATATGCATATGGCCTGAAGCAACAGCACTTGTGAGGAAAACTGGACATTCGCACACTGACTTGCTTATGTAAAGAGAAGTATGAAAGGTTTTATCCGGTTAACCTGCAGTTCACATCACCTGGGTCCAACATCATGGTGATTCCGGAGAAAAGCATGAGTTGACCTGTGATGTGACAGGCTAGCCATCCAGTGCAGTGGCTTCCAAACTTTTTTTTTTAATGAGCAGCAGGGCAGCTGTGCTGTCTGACAGTGGGATGTGTTTCAGCTGATCAGCGACCTTTTCCCCAAAAACGATCAAATCCATCTCCCCGCAGTAGCAGTTCCTCCCCGATAAGTCTGGGGGTTTCCCCCGTTTGCCAATCTGGTCTGGAAGCTCAGGAAGCCTCAACTCTACTGCACGAATTTCCATGTTCCCAGAATGGGATGGGATTACTGCGCAATTTGCCGTCTCAAATGGATAAATAGAGGAAAAAAACTGGAACAGAAGTTTTTCGGATTGAACTGAAATGTAAAATGGGTGTAGAGAGACCGCGTGAGGGCAGCCCTGGATAACGTGAGGGTTTAAGGTTAGCCCTGAAGAGACTGCGATCGGCTGTGTTTCAGATCATACTGCCCCAGCCCTTGTGGGAAAGGCAAGTTGTTTTCCTTTCAAGCAAAAAAACATCTCGGCATATCAACAGACACCCAAATGACAGTGTTTTTACATGATGCTGTGCTGGCGTGCTTTATCTGGTCACTTAATGGCACAGCAGCTTCCATTGCGCTGAGCTGATTTGATGAATAAAGATTGTGTAGTTGATGGGAGATGCACAGCCGCATGCATTATTTCAGGAATCATCGCGTCCTTTTCCTTCTGAAATGACTCTGCCGAGCTTCAGCGTGTCTCTGGTACAGCTTTCCTTTTTAATAATGCAACAGCTCTGATCCTGTTTAAAGTAATCCCTGGACCTGCCGCCGCAGCCGTTTTTAGTCTGGATTCAGTAGGGGGTCAAACGGGTTCATCTCGTTCTCAGTTTAATTTCGGGCAGAGAGACCTTGTGCTTGTGTCTCGAATAACGAATGCAGTTTCCTAAAACTGATACTACACCAAGCTTTCTTTCTACAGTGCAATGGCAGGCGTCAGTACACACACTCAGAGATAAACCTGAGAATTTAATTTGTATTGGGTCACAGGCACAGCGAGGGGGGACACAGTTGTCATGGTGATCGCTTAAATTTTAGTGAATCACTCACCAAAGTAACTAATTGCATCTTGAGAACAGGAGCCCACATTAATATTGAAACTCTTACAGTAACAGTTTTTGCTTTGATGATTTTATCGTCTAGCTTGCCTTGGTCTGTTTATTTACTTCAGGAGCCTATGTGCTTATTTGAAAAGTAATTTTTTTCACTAATTCTGAATTAGAAATCAGATTTTTATCGGTGGAGATTTTCTTGTTTTAGTGCATTTTGCCAAATCAAGCAATTGTGCAAAAGAAAAGTGAACATGCTCTTCCTGGAAATATCACTCTTCTCATTTGCCCGAACATATTTATCCATTCAGAAACCAAAACAATGCATTTGGGTCCTCAGTTGGGTTTCGCACTGGTGAAGAAAAGATTAATGCTTTTTATGAGCGTAATTACTATCAGCTGCCATTTTGTTTTTGTTTTGTTTGGTGTGATTTATCCAATAGAGTTGTGTGCCTTTCTGTTGGATCTGTTTCTGTGTTACAGTAACTGCTTTGAAAAAGTGTGAAAAATGTGAGACAGCAACGCGGCAGTTAGCGCCTCTGCCAAAGAAGCCTTGTGTTGTGCTAAGAAGGTGATGATGATGATGATGATGATGAAGTGGTCCCCTGGTTCATTACGTGTCTCAGCTACAGTAATCAGTGAAGAGTTGATTAAAAAATCTAAAATATATATTGTCGTCTAAGGAAACATTTTAATGCTTTACTTTAAGAAAGAAGCCATAAACTAAAGTCTGTGAAATTATAACAAGGTACCAAGTGGCAGGATATTTACTGTACACAAGACTTTTTTAGTTCATTAAAATGGAAGGTTACATATTCTTAGTTTAATGAGCAACACAAAGCAACAAAGCTGTACTAAAATCTGGCCCAACCCAACCGTGTTGTGAAGCATCGCCACCTTCATTTGCTTCGCAGAATCTTCAGCCTTCAAAGTGAAGTTGGTATGAAGTATAATTATAAATAACTTGAGCTTCAGGCTCGGCGTTCTCTCTCCTCCGGAAGGAGCAGGGGGCGCGTCTGTGAGGCTGAATGCTGGGACACAGATTTGCTTTCATATGTTCTGTTCGGTGTCGTGGTTCTCCCCTCTCCCAGCCGAGCTGATGTGAGTTGGGGGGGGGGGGGGGGGGGGGGGTGTAGTTTCCTCTCTCTGAGCTGATGTCAGTTGGGGGTGGGGGGGTTTGGGGAAGGCCAGCCTTATATGGCCCATCTTGGCCACTGCTGCCCTTTCAGCTGTTCCTCGCAAATTGATAAAGCAAAAATTCTCTCTCCTGAATATGCTGGATGTTTCATACTCATACGTTCCCATGAATTAATGGTTCTTTGTGTTCTGCTCGATACCCAAACCCATGCGGTCCTTAAACAGCTTGGAACAAGCGAGAGGTTCAGCATTACTAAGTCATTAGTAGTTTAAAAGGGAATGTTTTATATGTGCAACATTTATCTAAATAGATGACTCAAATGCAGTATTTACTCAAAGGCAATATTTCCTGTAATTACCAACTGTTTTAATGATTGACTACTTCAATTTCTATTACCTTGGTACTTGTGTCCTCCCCAAAGTAATGCGGACTGCTAATTTAGATCCATTTTACTAGACATTGTAAATGTATCCTTTTCCACAAATAGCTGAAGATATAATTATGAACATTTGAAAATGAATATCTCCAAATGTAATATGGAAAAAATCAAATTCAGCACGTCATTATCTTGAGTTTTTCATCTTGAAATACTGCATCATAAAACTTGGTTAAAAATTAAAGTGGTAATTCATTATAATTATCTAAAATGTAGTCATTTCTGAGGATTTTCATTTTCAGGATTCTCAGATTGCTGCCACATGCAGCTGCTCTAGATTCAGGGGCCAGGGAGCAACAATGGGATCAATCAGAAGCCGAATCATTCAGGCTGTTATCAGGGATCTTTGAGATCTATTTTCAACGGAGGAAATGTGGAAATTTAAGTTTAGAACAAGCGAATCCTGGAATATCCTGTCCTAGAGATGGCTGCTCTTTCAGTCTCACATGTACACAGACACACACACACACACACACACACACACACAGCGGCAGTCACACACACACACACACACAGGCAGTCTCACACACACACACACACACACAGCGGCAGTCACACACACACACACAGGCAGTCACACACACGCACACACACACAGGCAGTCACACACACACACACACACACACAGCGGCAGTCACACACACACACACACACACACAGGCAGTCACACACACACACACACACACACACACACACACTGTCCTGACGGCCTGTGTAGACGCAGGCGTGAGTCACTGTGGTGCGGTGGCCGCCTCTTGGGCTCATTGTGATGCCAGGAGGTTGAATTGCAGACATGAGGCTCCAATCAGGCTGTTAGAATGTCAAGGCTGGCGTTCCGCGCTGCTGGAGGGTGATGCTCCCGCACTCCCGTTCCAGACAACACCGCAGGACACAATAAGACCGCTTTTATTAAACGCCGGTGAAATAGGCTGGGCTGTTAGTGTCTACTCCGCGCGCAGCCTGTGGGCTCCAGCGATGCGGCAGATCATTGTCTGCATTCCTGTTGTTGCAGTTTCTCTTGCTGTGAAAACATATTCATTAAGGGTTCACTGAAAAGCAGTAGGTTAATGTTTGGCTAATCATGAACAATGAGCGGTGTGAGTATCACCCGGAGATGTTCTCACGCTTTGTTATGCTTTAGTCTCGGGGTTGCACACACGGTAAGAATAATGTACTGGACTCCTTTTTAACTTCTCAGACACATTTGTCCTTTATTTCTTTCACATATTGTTTTTATTCCGCTTTGATTGGAGAGCTGAGTCCATCACTTTGAGGTTGCAGACTGCAGCACTCGTCCTGCCCCTCCTGCCCTCCCCCCTTCTTTTCACGCTCCTGTGAGCTTTCCAGCCGCTGTGTCCGGAGCTCTGTGCTATTTACACAGGCTGCTCTGGTAGGAGCTCTGTGCTGTTTACACAGGCTGCTGTTTACAGGAGCTCTGTGCTGTTTACACAGGCTGCTGTTTACAGGAGCTCTGTGCTGTTTACACAGGCTGCTCTGGTAGGAGCTCTGTGCTGTTTACACAGGCTGCTCTGGTAGGAGCTCTGTGCTGTTTACACAGGCTGCTCTGGTAGGATCTCTGTGCTGTTTACACAGGCTGCTCTGGTAGGAGCTCTGTGCTGTTTACACAGGCTGCTCTGGTAGGAGCTCTGTGCTGTTTACACAGGTGAGTGAGGAAGGAGCTCTGTGCTGTTTACACAGGCTGCTCTGGTAGGAGCTCTGTGCTATTTACACAGGTTGGTGAGGTAGTACCCCAGTACCCCAGTGGGGGCGCTGGTGCTCACTCCCTGGGTGACGCTATGACTAGTTAGCTGCGCTGAGGGGACATCTATCAGTGCTCAGCCTTTCTGTGCTCAAGATTTGATTCTGAACGAGGCTCTTAATGTTCCGCTGGGCAGGTCAGCCGGGCGCTCAGAGCACACCGGTTCTGTGCCTGCTGGCCCTGATTTGGGCAAACCTCCCTCCAGTGGGCTCGTGTAAGAGCACCCACCCCGCCCCTGTGAGCGCTCTTATTCGGTACACGCAGCACCTCTCACAAACAAAGGAATAACGCGCGTAAGAGTTCAGTCGCTACGCAGATGTTTTCTGTGTTCCGCCACGGCCAGGAGCGAGCCGCCTTTACGGAGCTGCTGGTCCCGTTAGCCAATCAGAGGCGATGCCGCACGCGCCGAGAGACAGCTTGCGTCCTAATGCTTTCCCCGTCCCACTCTCAGTTAGCACGTTTTTTCTACCCCGGCAGAGCGCCATAAGGCTCATCGTTTTAGTGAATTCTGAGATGTGCTCTGAATCTGAATCGAGTGTGTTTACACAAGGACAGATGGCGCAGAACCGGATTTACACAAGGACTGAGAGTCTGCGGTCCTCCCGGTTATTTCTGTTAAACCCATTTTGTTTAAAACCCTGAGAAGTGCCTCATATAGGCCTGCGGTGA
The DNA here is from genome assembly GCA_025169545.1 of Anguilla japonica. Lineage (NCBI taxonomy): Eukaryota > Metazoa > Chordata > Actinopteri > Anguilliformes > Anguillidae > Anguilla > Anguilla japonica. Next base: position 59,259,262 of record CM045889.1, on the reverse strand, counting down.
GCCTGCCAGCCTGCTGTGTGACTTGGCAGATTTCAGTCTCAGGCCTTCTGCGGGGCTTTTGAGTGAATATTTTATTGGTGACGCGGTGTCCACTTGTTGTGTTCGTTACTGGATAATTAATGGGGATTAGTTTTATTACCTGTCTGGAATGTGGAGCCGTCGGGCCCTCGTTCATCCTGGGGTAATCAGCGCAGATGTTGCCGATGGATACGAGGGCTCCGGCGCACAGGAAGCACACAAGCTGAAACCGCAGGAAGTAAGATATAACATTAATTAAATTAAATCCAATGTAACCGTTATGGCTGCTACTGTAGCGAGCTTCAGTGTACTGTGCTGCAGCTCAGGAGCTGCTCGGCCTTTCGTCCAGGGGCAGGATAGACAGCCTGCTTTTTATGCACATAGCAGCTCTGCGTTGGATCTTTTCAAGATGGCTGACCTGGTAACCTACATTGGCTAGTGCCTGTGAAAGTGTCGACACTTTCTTGGCTAGCTCGCTGCATGTCCTTCTTGTGTATGTCCTTAAGGAAAATATGCTTTTTTGGAAATGTTACAAAACATGTTTTTAACCAAGTTTTAATCACCCAGCAGCAGTGTAGTTTGATGTTAGTGAATAGAAAGAGTTTATGTGCTGTGGTTTCAATGCAAATGACAGTAGAGAATGTTCTCTCTCCTCTGCTCTAACACCTGGTGTTTGCAGGTTAATTAGCCTCTAACTTCCATTAAATATTTAAATGATTAACCAGACAAAGTGATGATAAAATATGGAGATATTGCGATATTGTTTACAGTAGCTATAACTCAGCTGTAGCATGAGCCAAAATAACAAAGGCTTTAGGCAGTGAGTGACATTTTACTTTGTGGTTTCATGTGAATCGTGAAGTCATGAGTTTCCACAGCTAAATTCATGCCAAAATATAATTTTGCATAATTACGGTGTAATCTATCCTTCATATTTGCCAATCCCCGGGGCTGCCTACGGCCTCAGTTTTTGCAGTCTGTTGATTAGAAAACTTTAATTGATGTAGACGTGAAAATTAATACAAATGTGCACCACATCTGCACAAAATAAAAAGGAGACAATATCAAGGTTGAAACAGAAAGTACCGGATTCTCCCTGGATTATGTGGTTATGATAATTCTGTTCAGTTAACACTATTAACATTTCATTGGTAATTCATTGCCTGTTAAATATAGTTCCATTCGTGATAATGAAATATAAATATTTAGCCTTCATTAAAATGTCAGTACTGTACTCACATCTCCTGCAATTATAAAAGGTGAGTGTGTTGAGCCCACACTGAAGTAACTGTGGATCGAGGTTAAATAAGTGAATAAGTAAAACATGGTGGTGAAATTTAGTAAACTGGATATGGAGCACAAAATCCGCAGGTTTGAAATCAAGACGCTTGAGCAAGGAGCACACACTGACATATAAATAAGAAATGTTTTGGAGTAGAATTACTGATGTAACATGTTGTGTCTTTTTTGGATTAGTCTCTACCAGTTTAAAACAAAATTTAAAAAAAAAAAAGGTTTTTAGAGTTTCCCTAAACATTTCCCCCATTCTTCCTGTCTAACTTCCTCAACTTCCAACACAGCTGTCAAGGATCATAGATGGACTGTATTGCTGATATCTTGCCATACAATCCCACGTCTCTGTTTGACTTTTGAGGTTGGGGCATTTTTAACTTTGATTGGAGAAAAACTTTTTTGTTTTGTCTTGTGAGTAGAGCCAGTGAAATGGGTTCCATGTGAAAGATGGACTGGATCAGAGATGGACTGCCATTTTCATGTCTTGCCATGCAAAGTTTTTGCAGGTAAATTGTAGCGAGGAGGCAGCATGTAAATGCCTGTTTGTGTCAGTATTGCTGTGTTTGGGACGTGATGAAGAATACGGTTGCTTTCAGTTTTTAGGATCTTTGAAGCAATGAACCGCGTCACTCCTGGCTACGATTAGATTGGTGAACAGATTGTCTTGCTAGTTGGGAAATTTGAGAAGGTGGATATGAAGTTTTGCTGAAAGGTAAAGAGATATGCAGTCACCTCCGGCTACACTTCCATTACGAGCCACTATCCTACATCGCATTTCCGTCTCTCGTCTGCATGGCAAAACCGATTTATGATGATTACCGTAGGCGCGCTTTCTGCAGGGGAGCCTCTGGTACCCAGAACCTTTTTAAAATCATAAAAATGAATAATTTACCGTAGAAATAGTTCTGAAAGTGACTCGGGCCCTGGGATAAACGGCATTGGGACCATGCGGAGAAATGCCTCTCTCTTCCATGTGTGTTAATTAGTGCTCCACAGCCTGCTGAGGTGATAGATAGTTTGGTCTTTTGTGAGCAAATTATCTTTAGTTAGCTCAACACCTTCACAACCACTCTGCTTCTCTCTGTTGTCTGTGATGCAGTTTTTCTCTTTGACAATTAAATTCTCTCTCTTTTTGTCCTGCACACTTTACCATGCCTGTCTCATTTCCACATTAAATGAAAATATATACTTTCATTTTTTGTTTTTTTGACCTTTTTTTTTTTCTTAGTTTCTTAGTTTTTTGGAGTCTTATTGTTTGACAGTCGAAGTATGTCACAGTATCAGAAACTAAAATGATTTGTGTTGGCAGACTTTGCGTGCTGAAGCATGCAGTTAATGTTGGAGAAAGTGTAGTTCAGCCATTTGACCTGCTGCACACAGCACATGATTCTTTTCTGCTCATAGCCAAAGCGAAACATTCAATCTGCAGGTATAGACAAGATCCTCCTTGTATCTTTGAAAAAAAAATGGCCATCTTGCCTTAAGTCTGTGAACAATGGCAACGTATCTTTAGCATTGACAGCTCTGCCAAACAGCTCATTCATTCAGTGGGTTCTCAGATTGGCGTGTCTAATGTAAATGGACTGCATTTATATAGCGCTTTTATCCAAAGCGCTTTACAATTGATGCCTCTCATTCGCCAGAGCAGTTAGAGGTTAGGGGTTAGGTGTCTTGCTCAAGGACACTTCGACATGCCCGGGGCGGGGTTTGAACCGGCAACCCTCCGACTGCCAGACAATCGGTCTTACCTCCTGAGCTATATCAGGAGGCTAATATTTGTGCTGATATTCTACCCAACTACTGTCATATGAATTCCATATTTATCATTGTGCCTGGTTCCCTGGTCAGTTCTCCTGTCTGTGGGACTGTGTACATTTCAGCAGAGTCAGTGTTCATACATTAACGTTATTTATCTCTGTTCCTCCACGATGCTACTCTGCACTGTGCAGTCTGAGAGAATGCAGAGAAGGGATAACACAGTAAAGTGTTCAGTGTTAAATCAACTCTTACAGAGTGCATGCGCTGTGAAATATGAGGGTACACTGGGAGCATTGTGTGATGGGGATGGTTCTCATGGACCGCGGCTGGAACGGGGGGGAAACATGGTGGAGGGGGGTCAAAAGTAAAGGCAATTATGGAGGAAAAGCTGCTTGAGTCAGCCGAGAATCTGGGACAAACATTTCACACATTTCAGCGTGGCTGTGCTCACACGCCACAGACACACGTGCCCTTGGAGTTAGACATGCCCCAGCCTCAGCCAGTGGAGATATGGGATTATAAAATATGATGCATTACTGTCCACTACTGTGCAGCGTGTTCCTTGACAATCATGTTCTGGAACTCGTATAAGAATTTAGCCAGGAAGAATGGGGGAAATGTTACTCTAAAAACTTCACTTAATATTATTTTAATCTGGTAGAGACTAATTCAAAATTATTTAGATTTACACAGGGAAATGTAGTCATTTTAAAATTTGAATTAAACAAAAGATCCTTGCTTCTTACTCAGGGGTCCTGAATTTGAACTTGCAGCTCCATGTCCAGCTTACAGAATTTCTCTCATATTTCAAATGATATTTCCTTATTTAACCTTGAGCCACAAACAGTGGAGCCACAGTTACTTCAGTGTGGGCTCAACACACTCACCTTTTATAATTGCAGGAGATGTGAGTACAGTACTGACATTTTAATGAAGGCTAAATATTTATATTTCATTATCACGAATGGAACTATATTTAACAGGCAATGAATTACCAATGAAATGTTAATAGTGTTAACTGAACAGAATTATCATAACCACATAATCCAGGGAGAATCCGGTACTTTCTGTTTCAACCTTGATATTGTCTCCTTTTTATTTTGTGCAGATGTGGTGCACATTTGTATTAATTTTCACGTCTACATCAATTAAAGTTTTCTAATCAACAGACTGCAAAAACTGAGGCCATAGGCAGCCCCGGGGATTGGCAAATATGAAGGATAGATTACACCGTAATTATGCAAAATTATATTTTGGCATGAATTTAGCTGTGGGAACTCATGACTTCACGATTCACATGAAACCACAAAGTAAAATGTCACTCACTGCCGAAAGCCTTTGTTATTTTGGCTCATGCTACAGCTGAGTTATAGCTACTGTAAACAATATCGCAATATCTCCATATTTTATCATCACTTTGTCTGGTTAATCATTTAAATATTTGTTGGTAGTTGGAGGCTAATTATCCTACAAACACCATCAGGTGTTAGAGCAGTGAAGAGAGGACACTCTTCTTTAGTGTCATTTGGGAATTAATTTGGAAATGCGTGACCTCAAGATAGTTATACTGAAGGCAGGCTGTGTGCTGCAGGTCCCGTGAGAGTATTTTATTTAGCAGATTTTCTGAGGTGCTGTATATGATTGTGACCTAAAAATGTGCTTTTTTTTTTTTTTTCATTTTTCACTCAAATTCTTTTGCTTAGTCTCCCTCCCTCCCCCTTCCATTACATAAACACTTCTGTTGTTTATTAAGCTTCACAGGAGTGAGAGCATGGATAAGCCAGGGTCGTGGGTCATAGTTAGTGACCTTGCTTATGAGCGGTGTGCTGGCGCTCTCGTTCAGCCAGGCCCAAACGTGAGCAGAGCCGTGATCAGTACTGTACCGCTGTACCACTCCTAAACTCTGAAGACCAACTTTGCTTGTGATCCAATTGTCCCTGATGGTGTTTTCCCAGCCAATCACCCTCCAGCCAAACAAACTTTGAATTCTAGTGAGTAATGCCTTCTGCATGCTGATTGGAGGGCATGAATAAGCTCCTGCCCGTGATTGCTCAGTTTTACGTGCGTACATTAGCTCAGATGAGAGCGTGGGTTTTCACCAGAGCCCCTGCCTGGCCTCACCCGAGGCTGGCGAGGACGTGGCATCGCTTGGCATTGCCGACTGGCGTGGGGCACCTTCCCTCTGACACGGTGCCCTTCCCTCTGACATGGTGCCATTCGCCAGCAGGGCAGTGCCAGCTATCAGAAAGTAATTCACCTGAGACACAACAAATTTATACCCCTCAAAACCAGCGTGGCGAGCTCTTCCTAGCCTGGGGCTGTTGCATTCTGGGACACTGCCGGCTCAGATGCGCTGACAGACAGGACTGTGAATGTTTTACGTCTGCGTTTGTTTGGTAATGTTGTGTTTTCTTAGAATGAGGAGTGAGCTGGCAGTGCGTGCCGAGCCCGCTGCTGGCTCAGACTGCACCGCGCGCCGCTCCTTCCTGTGTTGTGTAGGTGAACTATAAAGCATTTTATTTCATGCTAGTTTCCATTACTTGTGAGTCATTATATTGTTAGCGAAAAATTGCAGTGTTGTAAAAAGTGATAATGTTCTGCGCCCTGCTGAGCTGTTACAGTCTGTGTCGGTGTTTCATGCTGTGCTGTGTGTGTGTGTGTGTGTGTGTGCGTTAAAAAAGTGAAAATAATGGGAGTGTGGTGTAGAGGAAACGTCGGCTTCCCTTCTCTCTCTCAGCAGAGCAGGGCAGTGTTTTCCTGTTGTAGCAGCCCCAGGAGACTGAGCCCAGCCATGCTGGGGGAAATTAGAGCCTCATAAAAATAAGGCTTTTTCACACAACCTGAGAGAGAGACAGATAGAGAGAGAGGGAGAAAGGAAACAGGAGAGAGAATGAGGGAGGAAGAGTGAGAGAGAGAGAGAGAGAGTGAGAGTGAGAGAGTGAAGTGAGCAAGCTCCTCAGCATGTGAAAGAGGAAGGAAGGATGGAAGAGAAAGTGAGAGCTCTTTGGCGGCGTTGACGCTGCAGTGAAAATGAAAAGTGCTTTTCAGGTGTGTGGCGTGACTTCCTGTTTCTTGAGTGCGTGCTTGCAGGAGAGACTTCCTCTAGCGCTGAGCGGGATAGGCGGGGGGGTCCGCCCGCCCCCCCCCGTGTGCTCCAGCGCCTGAGCGCGCCTCCTGTGCTCCTCTGTCTTGCAGCATGCAGGGAGCTGTGCGCCGCGGCACCGGAGAGGCACCTCAGCGTCGTGGTGCACGTCTCCGTGGTGAACACGCTGGAGCTCAGCCTCGCCGCCTACTCCTGCACTGAGGTGGTGGAGGTGAGTCCCCTGCACGGCACGCCCCTGCTGCGTCCCGCTGTCCTCCTCTCCACCTCTCCCCGCTGTCCTCTCTCTCCCTCTCTCCTGCTGTCCCGCTGTCCCTCTCTCCCTCTCCACCTCTGTCCCGCTGTCCTTCTCTCCCTCTCCATCTCTGACCCGCTGTCCTTCTCTCCCTCTCCACCTCTCCCTCTCTCCCTCTGTCCCGCTGTCCCTCTCTCCCTCTCCACCTCTCCTTTCCTCCCCTCTCCCCTCTCCACCTCTCCTTTTCTCCCTCTCTCCCTCTGTCTCCGCTCTCCTCTCCTCTCTCCCTCTCTCCCTCTGTCCCTCTGTCCCTCTCTCCCTCTCCACCTCTCCCTCTCTCCCTCTGTCCCTCTCTCCCTCTCTCCCTCTCCCCCTCTCCCTCTCTCCCTCTCTCCCGCTGTCCTTCTCTCCCTCTCCACCTCTCCTTTTCTCCCTCTCTCCCTCTGTCCTTCACTCCTTCTCCCTCCCTCCCTCCCTCCCTCCCTCCCTCTCTCCGCACATTTGAGTCTGTGTTTAGGAAGCCGAGGCTCTGGAGGCTGGGCTCAGACCAAGTGTTCAGGCAGCAGCTGCTGCTCTCTGAAGAGCAGACCTCAGCACGTTTGTCGGTGCCTGGCAACCGCCTTCCTGTCATGATTAAACTTGTCTGTTGGTGAGAGCTTTCTTTCTTTCTCTCCGCTTTTTTTTCCGTGTAGGCATACGGTCTCCCGTGAGTGCACAAAGACACAAAGACGGGCTTCTTTGCCGCAGATTTGATTTTCCAGGGTGTTTTCGTTAGCGATGGAGCTGGGTCGGCTCGGGGGCCGGTCTGCGGCGAGCGCGGGCGGCTCCTGACCCGCTAGCTAGCGTGCGCGGGACGTCTGCCTGCCTGTCCGCCCGCGGGACCCTGCCTGCCTGTCCGCGCGCGGGATGAGCAGCCGCGCTCTCCCGCCGTCTCTTACCGCGCTGAAACGCTTCTCCATCCCCCGCTGCGTGTGGAGTGCTGGACCCGCCGGAGCGGGATGGCCTCGTGCTTACGCTTCCCCAGAAGGAGGGTAGGTGGCGGTGTTTTTTTTGGCTCTCCGGGGTCGGAGCTAGCGTCTCTGCAGGGTAGCCGCGCTCACCTACAGGAGCGCGCGCGCAGCGTAGCGCAGGAGGAAGTGGCGGCCCGCCGCAGACGCGTTCTCGCTTCTGTTGAGTCACGCCCGCGCGCGGCGTCCTGTAAGAGCCCCTCACCGCCCCTCAGAGGGGAACTGGGGCCGTTTCGTTATGCGCAGTCGAGCTCCGTCGCTGTTCTGGAAAGTCCTTCAGCGCTTTCGTTATTTCTGTTTACCGCCACGCCCCTTCTGCTCAGCGCCGGGCCCCCCCCCCGCTCGGGCTGGCCGCTCTCCTGCCCCCCCCCCCCCTTGGGCTGACAGAGGGGCTGTGAGAGAGGCCTGTGAGAGAGGGAGCTGTGAGAGGGGGAGCTGTGAGAGAGGGAGCTGTGAGAGAGGGGCTGTGAGAGAGGGGCTGTGAGAGAGGGCCTGTGAGAGAGGGAGCTGTGAGAGAGGGCCTGTGAGAGAGGGAGCTGTGAGAGAGGGAGCTGTGAGAGAGGACCTGTGAGAGAGGGAGCTGTGAGAGAGGGAGCTGTGAGAGAGGACCTGTGAGAGAGGACCTGTGAGAGAGGGGCTGTGAGAGAGGGCCTGTGAGAGAGGGAGCTGTGAGAGAGGGCCTGTGAGAGAGGGAGCTGTGAGAGAGGGAGCTGTGAGAGAGGACCTGTGAGAGAGGGAGCTGTGAGAGAGGGAGCTGTGAGAGAGGACCTGTGAGAGAGGACCTGTGAGAGAGGGGCTGTGAGAGAGGACCTGTGAGAGAGGGCCTGTGAGAGAGGGACCTGTGAGAGAGGGCCTGTGAGAGAGGGAGCTGTGAGAGAGGGGCTGTGAGAGAGGGCCTGTGAGAGAGGACCTGTGAGAGAGGACCTGTGAGAGAGGGAGCTGTGAGAGAGGGCCTGTGAGAGAGGGAGCTGTGAGAGGGAGCTGTGAGAGAGGGAGCTGTGAGAGAGGACCTGTGAGAGAGGGAGCTGTGAGAGAGGGCCTGTGAGAGAGGGAGCTGTGAGAGGGAGCTGTGAGAGAGGGCCTGTGAGAGAGGGAGCTGTGAGAGGGAGCTGTGAGAGAGGGCCTGTGAGAGAGGGAGCTGTGAGAGAGGGAGCTGTGAGAGAGGGCCTGTGAGAGAGGGAGCTGTGAGAGAGGGCCTGTGAGAGAGGGAGCTGTGAGAGAGAGCAAAGACAGTTTCTCTCTCTTTGATCACTGGAGCGCTTGCTGTCCGTGTCCTGGGCTGCCCTACCATTGGCGGTGGGCGTGGGGGTCCCGGCGGTGGGCGTGGGGGTCCCGGCGGTGGGCGTGGGGGTCCCGGCGGTGGGCGTGGGGGTCCCGGTGGCGGGCGGGCGGGCGGGCAGGGGGCCCGGTGGCACACACGGGGGGCCCCGAGCAGCAGGCCTGAACGGGCCGTCACAGAGAGGATGGCACAGAGCCCTCTCACACCCTCTGCATGCCCGCGGGCAGCCAACCGCTGTGCGGGATTAGGGGGGTGTGGCGGGGAGGGGCTGGGCTGAGCTGGGCTGAGCTGGGCTGAGCGGGGAGGGGCTGCGGAGCGAAACGCGGTTTATGCAGTAAGAGTGGAGAAGAAAAGCCCCTTTAAGGCCTTGAGGCCTGGAGGCTTTCCCATGGCTTTGGGGAAAATGTGAGGCGTGCTGGGCTGGAGCTCCAGAGGGGCAGGGCGGGGGGGGGGGGGGGGGGGGCAGAGCCGGGGGGGGGGGGGGGGGGGGGCAGGGGAAGGGAGTTCACCGCTGCCGTTTAGCGACATTTAGGGCGAAGCGGAACGTATCAGGGTGGAGCGGGGCGGGGAGCAGGCGGCTGGGGAGGGGGACGTTTTGGGGGGGGGGCGTTGGGTTTGAAGCAGCTCGTCTGCATTCTCAGCTGCCCCTGTCCCAGACTGAACGGGACGTCTGCGGGACGGTCAGCGCGGGGCTCCGATGTCTGCTGCTTTTGAGTGTGACCGTGGCCAGTTGTCGTTACCCTCCCTGAGCATGCCGGTAAGTCAGGGGACCGTTATTTTGGGCGCGAGACCGGGTCATGCTGGACCGCGCCGGACGCAAGGCGAAGGAAAACGTGCGTTCTGTCGATGCGAGGAGGCCGGTTCTGTCGATGCGAGGAGGCTGGTTCTGTCGATGCGAGGAGGCTGGTTCTGATGATGCCGCTCGTTCTGACGGTGCGGTGTCGTTTTGGTGGTGCGGTGTACTGGCGTGGTGAGGCTCCAGACCTGGCACAGCAACCACAGCTCTGCTCTCCGCAGCTTTGATTTTATTCCATATGTTTCCAAATCGACTGATGGACTGAGAAAAATGCCTTCCGGGGAAAGACGTGATAGGATTATGCAAATAAACACACCTTTGTTTAACAGGCAGTCCGCTCAGTAGCTGTGTTATTACTGTGGTGAAGTACACCAGTAACATAAATTGAAATAGAGAGTCAAAATTAAATCAAAAACCTTTACACATTCACTACTGGATAAAAATGTACTTCTGTTTCTGTGAAACATTAATTTATTGCTGTGGATTCAGTGTTTGAGAGTGACATGTATGTGGAGGTGTGTAGCTGGAGGTAATATTCTGTTCTGTGTTGAGAGCTGTAAGAACAGAAATGAGGGACACTCAAAGAATGAACTTTACCAAATAGCAACTAGTATATGTCTGTGTTCTTGTGCGGAAGAATTATATGTAAGTCTTACTCGACTGACGTTTTAATTTCTAAATTAATCTGAGGGGTGTGCGTTTCGGTGGGTTACGATTGTTACGAGTTTAGTCACAGAATTCATTGGTGTGGATGACGTGGGAGTCATTATGTTGTTTGTGAAACGCTTTCAGTCATTTTCTAATTTTCTGATTAAATCACAGTTGCTCGTTATCCCCCCTCTCCGAAATCCCCGGGTGCCGCATTCCAAGCCCTCCCTGGGCGGGGTGGGGCGGGCGAACAGGAAGAGGAAACGGCGGCATAAACAGCCAAACAGGCTTTGAACGTGCATAATCACAGCAGGCTACTGAGCGCCCGCGTGAGGGCCAGGGGGCCCGTGTGAGGGCCAGGGGGCCCGTGTGAGGGCCAGGGGGCTCGTGTGAGGGCATGAGGGCCTGTGTGAGGGCCAGGGGGCCCGTGTGAGGGCCAGGGGGCCCGTGTGAGGGCATGGGGGCCCGTGTGAGGGCATGGGGGCCCGTGTGAGGGCATGGAGTCCCACGTGAGGGCATGGGGGCCCGCGTGAGGGCATGGAGGCCCGCGTGAGGGCCAGGGGGCCCGTGTGAGGGCATGGGGGCCCGTGTGAGGGCATGGAGGCCCGTGTGAGGGTCAGGGAGGCCCGTGTGAGGGTCAGGGGGCCTGTGTGAGGGCATGGGGGCCCGTGTGAGGGCCAGGGGGCCCGTGTGAGGGCATGGGGGCCCGTGTGAGGGGCATGGGGGCCCGTGTGAGGGTCAGGGGGCCCGTGTGAGCGTCAGGGGGCCCGTGTGAGGGCATGGGGGCCCGTGTGAGGGTCAGGGGGCTCGTGTGAGGGCCAGGGGGCCCGTGTGAGGGCATGGGGGCCCGTGTGAGGGCCAGGGGGCTCGTGTGAGGGTCAGGGGGCCTGTGTGAGGGCATGGGGGCCCGTGTGAGGGCCAGGGGGCTCGTGTGAGGGTCAGGGGGCCTGTGTGAGGGCATGGGGGCCCGTGTGAGGGCATGGTGGCTCGTGTGAGGGCATGGGGGCCTGTGTGAGGGCAGGGGGCCCGTGTGAGGGCATAGGGGGCCCGTGTGAGGGCATAGGGGGCCTGTGTGAGGGCAGGGGGCCCGTGTGAGGGCATGGTGGCTCGTGTGAGGGCATGGGGGCCCGTGTGAGGGCCAGGGGGCCCGTGTGAGGGCCAGGGGGCCTGTGTGAGGGCATGGAGGCCCGTGTGAGGGCCAGGGGGCCCGTGTGAGGGCCAGGGGGCCTGTGTGAGGGCATGGGGGCCCGTGTGAGGGCATGGGGGCCCGTGTGAGGGCATGGGGGCCCGTGTGAGGGTCAGGGGGCCTGTGTGAGGGCCAGGGGGCCCGTGTGAGGGTCAGGGGGCCTGTGTGAGGGCATAGGGGCCCGTGTGAGGGCATAGGGGCTTTAGCCTGCCAGTATTGGGGCTCTGAACCTGCCTGGGGAGAACGCTGCTGTATTCGTGTTTTCAGCCCGATTGAATTCACGCCCTCGAGTTGTCGCTCCGCCCGGTCTGGTCTGGCACAGTGCCCTCAGCGCTGGGCATTTTCTGGGTGCTATAGCGCCCTCACTGCTGGGGTACCCCTTAATCGGGAGTATAGCGCCCTCACTGCTGGGGTACCCCGGTATCTGTGTGCGTTTCGTGGGGAGTCTCCAGAGCCGCATGGGCGTCGCAAGGTTCCGTGCAGCTGCTGTGAACGTGGTGTCCGGCGCGTCGCAAGGTTCCGCGCAGCTGTTGGCGCACTCAAGCGTGCGTCTCCCTCTTCTGTCCCCCAGGGAACGAGAGACCCGCTGTTCCTGACCGGAGTGACCTTCCCCCCGGAGTACCCCCTCAGCGAAGACACGCGGGTCAAACTGACGGTGTACGATGTGAAAGACAAGTCCCCCGAAACGGTGAGTGGCTCAGGGGCTCTTTAATCACCACTTTCTATTTCTGATTTTGATTTTTTAAATCGTCATCCCAACTTGCGCTTCTGCAGTTTCTGATTAGATATAGGAGGATAAAAATCGGGGCCAGGTGCGTACGCGATGAGTGTTGCAGTGGAGGAGGGTGCTGGGTCTGCGCCGGGCTCTGATTGGCTGGAGCGGGCTGGGTAAATGGCCGTGCCGGATGTCTGGGGGAAGCTCACGCGGCGAGCGGCGGCCATGATGGCGCCTTTATTAAATGCGCCGCAATAAAAGCGTGAAAGGACTCTGAGCGTTTTTAAGACTAAAGCGTGACAGTGTGCTGTTTTAACCGTGTGAGAGGCCAGTTTCACTATGCCTGGTGCGTGGAGAGCACTGCCAGTTTCACTATGCCTGGTGCGTGGAGAGGACTGCCAGTTTCACTATGCCTGGTGCGTGGAGAGGACTGCCAGTTTCACTATGCCTGGTGCGTGGAGAGGACTGCCAGTTTCACTATGCCTGGTGCGTGGAGAGGACTGCTGGCTTCCTATAAACTCTCTTTAGAAAGCAACGTAGTGAGCAGGATGCGCTGGCCACATTAGAAACCAAGGATTAGTTGGTATTCCTCCTGGCTTTTTATCTGATTGTACAGCACAGAAGTTTTTGGATGTAGATGCTGTTTCGTTGGGAGCACAGATTATCTGAAGGTGCAGCTCAGATAGCATCAGGCTAACGTGATCCCGGGAGCTAGGGCCTAGTCCCATTACCGTGATTCACCTTACTGTGATGAGTAAAGATTATTAAATGCACCTTTTAACAGTGTTCAGTAAAGCAGTATGATTTTCTCTTGGAACAGATCCTAATTTTCATAGCCATCTGGTCTACTATCCTTTTCTTTTTTTTTTTTTTTGGTCTTTCCTCTTCTTAATTTTGGCACACATGTTAGAGGCACACAGTACTACAGGAGGGAGAGCGTGGCTAGGATAGCAGGCGTGTCTCTCGCTGTTGACAGCTGGCGTCCTGGAGGCACTGATGCAGCTGTAACCTGAGAAACCGTGACAAAATTACGCCCCCCCCCCCCCCCCCCCACCAGGACAAAGCCAAAAGTGTCTGGCAGCGGCTGCTGACCCCCCCCCCCCCCCCCCCCCCCCCCCCCAGCTGTACTCCGTTAATAACGCGGCCAGCTCCCTGCGCTACACAGCCCAGCCTGCGCTTGTGTCCGGAGCGTTCGCCACCTGCTCTTCTCTGGAGCACAGTTAACTGTGTGATGCTGTGTTCCTCATAAAGCCAGCGCAGAGGCCTGTGCAGTGACGAATACTGACTGTGTTCCTCATAAAGCCAGCGCAGAGGGCTGTGCAGTGACGAATACTGACACAGCCCTGGTTCTCACTTTGAGCGGCGCAGCCTGCCGTGTGAGCCCTGAATCCTGACCCCGCTCGCCTGGCAGCCCTGCACTCTGGGCTTTCACTGGCTGTAATGTCTCACAAAAACTGTTGCTGGATGAAGAGGCTGTCTGATCCGTCAGTTTGTCCACCTGACTGGTCGAGGCATCGGTACTGAACTGATAATTAATCCCCGTCCAGCTGCTACTGCGTGGTTTCAGCCAATAGGAAAGCTGTGACATTTTAATCTTTTTTTTTTTTAAACCCCATCTCTTTAATTTTCAATTACCTACACTACTAACTACTTATAAGTACATTAAATTTGAGTCTAGCTTTTCAACATTTAATCTGTTAGTTTAGTAAGGAAAAAGTTAATTTCTTTTTTTAAAGGTCTTTAGTTCCCCCATTGCATTTTGTGAGCCGAGCCAGATCACTGCAGATCCTCGATCAGTTCAGACGGCTCCAGGCGTGTGTGCGCTCTGGAGCGAGCTCTGCTGAGCAGGAAGCTCAGACTGCCGCTGCAGTGCAGGCTGGGTACTCCTCCGGAGACACCCCGATCCGGAGAGACCCGATGCTCTCACTCTGCCGCTTGCGCGGATGATTTATGCCGGCACATTGGGGCCCGTCGAGTATTTTATTTTGCACAGCCGCAATAAAGCCGCACATTTATCTCAATAAATATTCATATTCGGGCTAATGAACTCTATTTCAACATTTAAGTAACATTAGAGTGCTATACTATTCCTGTAAAAAAAAATACAAAATAATAAAATCACAGACTGTGTACCTAAGCGCTGTTGGTGCCATTATACTCTGAGCCTCCCTGGTTTTGTTTCTTTAGAATATTAGATCAAATAAAAATGTAAAATGGACAGGGCCTCTCCTGGCAGGCTGCTGGAGGTGTGTTTGGCTCTAAAGGCTTCCTCTGAGTATTTAGACCGAGCGACAGCAGGAAGTCCTGCGAGGAAGCTCTGCATGACTTTCCACGGAGGAGACCTCACATCGCCACCCGCACACCGCCCTCCTGTGTGTGTGCGATCACCTCTGCACACCGCCCTCCTCTGTGTGTGTGTGCGATCACCTCTGCACACCGCCCTCCTCTGTGTGTGTGTGTGTGTGGTCATCTCTGCACACCGCCCTCCTGTGTGTGTGTGGTCATCTCTGCACACCGCCCTCCTCTGTGTCTTTGGTCATCTCTGCACACCGCCCTCCTCTGTGTGTGCGGTCATCTCTGCACACCGCCCTCCTCTGTGTCTTTGGTCATCTCTGCACACCGCCCTCCTCTGTGTCTTTGGTCATCTCTGCACACCGCCCTCCTCTGTGTCTTTGGTCATCTCTGCACACCGCCCTCCTGTGTGTGTGTGGTCATGTCTGCACACCGCCCTCCTGTGTGTGTGCGGCTGTGGGAAGCTCTGTTTGGTGGCTGGTTGGCGGTAGTGCTATCCCAGCTATAGACGTCCTGTGTTTGGTCACATGCCTTCATGAATATTTAGAACACAGCAGTAAATAACACACAAACACAGGCTCACACAGTGCAGACTGCCTGTGCAGTGAGCGAGCACAGCCCACTTTACCCAGAAACTTTTATCTTTTTCATGAACGACCCTCTCGCCACCAGCCTCCGAACCCCGTTCATTGATGAGATAAAGGTCTCTCTCCCTCTCTCTCTCTCTCTCTCTCTCTCTCTCTCAGTGTGTTTATCGGTTCGTAACTTCTCTCTGAAGTGTATGCATTGACATCGGCCCTAAAGAAAACACCTCGGGTGATTCCTCGCCTTTACGGTCCACATAAATACTTTTGTGTGGTTTGAGCCTGTGGGACGCAGGCCAGCGGCTCGGTGTGGCTCCTGATGGGGGCGGGGCCAGCGGCTCGGTGTGGCTCCTGATGGGGGCGGGGCCAGCGGGCTCGGTGTGGCTCCTGATGGGGGCGGGGCCAGCGGCTCGGTGTGGCTCCTGATGGGGGCGGGGCCAGAGGCTCGGTGCCGCTCGACGGGTTTGGTTCTCCTCCTCGGGAGCTGCTGGCCTCTGCTTATATAACTGAAAGCTGTTTGAATGGTTCAGGTTGGTCATAAAGGATCAGTCGAGATTGTCTCCTATTGGTTGCTGTTGGCCGTTAAAACGTCCACAAATTTCCCGCCTGTTCCTGGTCCCATCCCCCACCCCTTTCTCCCTCCCTCTCCTCCTCTCTCTCCCTCTCTCCCTTTCTCTCCCTCTCTCTCGGTCTCTCTCTCTCTCTCTCCCTCCCTCCCCACTGTACTTTGCTCGCACAGCTGGAGTTAGTTTGAATATAAAACATTTTAAAACAGCTCTTCACAGGAAACCTGTTCAGTGCGGGACCGACGGTAGCACTGAAGTGGAGCAGTTATTTTATTATTAACGGCATTCTTGTGTGACCTCTAATTATTATTTATGAAGGTACTGTATCGCTGTCTGGGATTTGTTTCTTATCGGATGTAAAACAGAAACAAAGGTAGGATGACAAGATTAAAGCAGCATAGCCTGCAGTCTACAGTAAAATAAAGCATACTGTATCCGCATCATTTAGTTAAGAGGCTAACTGGCTACCCAAGTGAGCTCCAGTCAGTTAAAATTGTATTTTGACAGAGTACATTGGTAATTCTTCCCCTGAGATAAAAATCTGTCATGTGTGAGATCATCTCTGTTGAAGTGGAATTGAAGAGAAAGTTTGTTTTAATCATGGAGAGAGAGTCCAAGGTTAGGCCTTTATTCTACAAAGCGGTAAATCTGCCAATTAACAGTGGATATATTTAAAGAAAGCTTTGTGGCAACAGCAAACAGGCCATTTATATAATAGTAAGTGTAAATCGCCTTTTCCATATTCTGAAGAAATACATTTAAAGTTGCTCTCACAATGCGTGTTGATTGCCTGTTTTTCTTCTGTAATTAATAATAAACGTGCATTTTGTCAGTAGAACTGATTATTTAATAGCAGTACATGACGTGTGAAGGTTAGCTTACCTTTGTAAATGAATTCTACGAAACCTCTTTTGAACAAACATCGATTTTTTTTCTGCGAAATTGGAATTCGCTTCTTAACGTTTTGAATGAAGGTGAGTGAGCAGCTAATACACCCTCACCTTGAGTCTGTGATTTAAGTGTTCCAGAGTAACTTCTCTTAATATCGCCCTGAATGTCGAACAGCTGGCGGAGCTGGTCACAGAGGAAAGGAGGTGAACGTGTTGGGAGGAGGATGACAGAGATGGATTTATCTGAGGCCTCATCGGCCGGCCGGAGGCCACGGTGTCAGAGGCGTCAGGTCATCGCGACCTTGCCCTCGTTGTGTTTGGGCCGGGCGTGCTCTGTGGCTCCCTGGGTGATGTTTATACGGTGCAGAAGCACTATGAAAATCCTTTACTGGCTGTGGTTTGCGGGGTCTTTGGTTCTGTTCCTGTAATCCTTATGAGAAAAACCCCTAGCAGGAAAAAGCAAGACATGTTTTTTGCTGTAAATTAAATGGATTTACATTTACATGTTTTCCTTATCCAGGGCATCTTATAGCATGGAGGGTATCGTACAGCGAAATGAACCTGGAGCATGAGCAGTAGTTTGGGGCGATATCTCTGTACGCAGTACAGGTAGCGTTGGCTGAGAGCTCATTTTAATCGCGACAGCTACTCTTCTAGAAATGAAAGAAAAACCCGGGGAGGTATTTCCCCTTTAAGGATCTTATCTCTCAGTGTCATAACCAAAGACTTAAGTAGTGTTGCTTGGTAACAGCGTTCTGGTCTTGGAAACGGAAGCTGGCTGGCCTTAAAGTGTTAAGATAAGGCCCTCTAAGAGTCCGGTGGCTTTCACACACTGGCCTGTGGCCAGGAAACACAGCGTAAAGAGCGAAGCTTTGAGCGGCCTGGTGCTGGCTGTGTGCTGCGGCACCCTGGACGTGCTCCTCCTCTTCCCTGCAGAGCACTAAATGTCTGCCGCTTGCTTGCAGGTGACTCATTTTCCTGTGGTTGAAAGTTTGACAGAATTATCTCTGGCTCTCTAAGTGGTAGGCCCTTCTTTTGACTCCTTGTGCAGTGCTCATAAACAGGCCTTCACCTTTCTGTGCCCCGGTGCGAATTTAAAATGTCAGTTACTGTAGGGGCATTTTAAAGATGCTGCTGTATGTTCTGCTCAGTGGACTCGCTGGTCAGAATCCAGCGCCTCAGTGGATCCCTCCCCCCTCCCGCCCCCCGGGCAGCACGGAGAAAGGGCGAAGGCTGTCTGTGGGTGTGTGAGCGCTCCACAGCACTGCGCCCAACCGTCTGCATCGTTAGCACAGGGTGCGCGTGTGTGTGTGTGTGTGAGCTGCTGGACAGGGTGTGTGTGTGTGTGTGTGGGTGTGGGTGGGGGTGGGGGTGTGTGGGGGTGTGTGTGAGCTGCTGGATAGGGTGTGTGCGTGTGTGCGTGTGTGGGGGTGTGTGTGAGCTGCTGGATAGGGTGTGTGCGTGTGTGTGTGTGTGTGTGTGTGGGTGTGTGTGAGCTGCTGGACAGGGTGTGTGCGTGTGTGCGATTGTGCGTGTGTGGGTGTGTGTGTGGGTGTGTGTGGGTGTGTGTGAGCTGCTGGACAGGGTGTGTGCGTGTGTGGGTGTGTGGGTGTGTGGGTGTGTGTGGGTGTGTGTGAGCTGCTGGACAGGGTGTGTGTGGGTGTGGGTGTGTGGGTGTGTGTGGGTGTGTGTGAGCTGCTGGACAGGGTGTGTGTGTGTGTGTGTGTGTGTGTGTGTGTGTGTGTGAGCTGCTGGACAGGGTGTGTGGGTGTGTGTGTGTGTGTGTGGTGTGTGCTGGTGTGTGTGTGTGTGTGCTGCTGGATGGGTGTGTGTGTGTGCGTGTGTGGTGCGTGTGGTGTGGGTGTGTGCGAGCTGCTGGACAGGGTGTGTGTGTGTGTGTGTGTGTGTGTGTGAGTGCTGGTGGGGTGTGGTGTGTGTGTGTGAGCTGGGACAGGGTGTGTGTGTGTGTGTGTGGGTGTGTGTGTGTGAGCTGCTGGACAGGGTGTGTGTGGGTGTGTGTGTGTGTGGGTGTGGGTGTGTGAGCTGCTGGACAGGGTGTGTGTGTGTGTGGGTGTGGGTGTGTGTGTGTGGGTGTGGGTGTGTGTGGGTGTGTGTGAGCTGCTGGACAGGGTGTGTGTGTGTGTGTGTGGGTGTGTGTGTGTGTGTGTGTGGGTGTGTGTGCTGTGGACAGGGTGTGTGTGTGTGTGGTGTGTGTGTGTGTGTGTGAGTGTGGTAGGGTGTGCGTGCGTGTGTGTGTGTGTGTGTGTGTGTGTGTGTGTGTGTGTGAGCTGCTGGACAGGTGTGTGGGTGTGTGTGTGTGTGTGTGTGGGTGTGGGTGGGTGTGTGTGGGTGTGTGTGTGTGAGCTGCTGGACAGGGTGTGTGTGTGTGTGTGTGTGTGTGTGTGTGTGTGTGGGTGTGTGAGCTGCTGGATAGGGTGTGTGTGTGTGTGTGTGTGTGTGTGTGTGTGTGGGTGTGTGTGAGAGCTGCTGGACAGGGTGGTGTGTGGGTGTGTGTGTGTGTGTGTGTGTGTGTGGGTGTGTGTGTGTGAGCTGCTGGACAGGGTGTGGGCGGTTTTCCGCGGCCTGAATGTTTTACGGAGTGCGCAGGGTACTTCATTCCGGCAGCCGTCGCCGCTGAGGGTGATGGCGCCGCTGAGGGTGATGGCGCCGTGGAGGCAGCGCGGGAGCCAAGCGCAGGTTTATGCTGAGCAGTTACCTGAACAGCTCACCTGGGGACGGGCCTGGCTGCCGAATCTGCGTGAGGAGAGGAAATAAAGACAGAGTGGGGAGACTCAGATCCACGCACTAATGACACATCAGTCAGGTGATTAATGAGCTGGAACAGACAACTGGAACTGGCGTCTGCATTTACATAAATTTCCTGCTTTTTACGGCTTCCTCTTACTGTGCAGCGCGTTCAGGCCGCCTCGAGAACAAACCCTTTCCAAATCCCACTTCCCGTTGCCGAGCGCCGTAGCAGCCCAGGCTGTGTGTCACCACGGTTACCCGAATGTGACAGTCGCGATTTCTGTTTCTCTCTCACACACACGACGACGCTGGCGCTCACCCGAGGCAGCGGCGGACAGTCAGCTCATCGCAGCGCTGCCTCGTTCTCCATCGCTGTTCACAGCGAGCAGAGTCAGTGTGCTGAGGAAGACGAAGGGCCTCTTCCTCGCAGGAGGACTGGAGAAGAAGGAAGCTCGTGACACTGCCATCTTTTTACTTCGTCCTGAGAAATGAAGAGGTGCAGTGGAGGTACATTTCAGTTCTTTAGAGAACAAATTTGCCAAATGTACCCCGAAGGTACAGTAATGCTCTATTTGGGCACTAATGAGTGTGTTTATGAGCAAAAAAGGTACAAATGAATGATGTATTGCTGGCTAGGGGTGTAGTCTTATGCACCTCTAGGGTACCACCCACCCCAGTCACAAAGTGTTTGTGCCTCTATGGGCACCTTTCTGTGTGTTCTTTTCCGGGAGTGTGTAATGTCTTCGGCGAGAAACCAAAATCTTACGAATCCTGACTGTAAAACGGCCCGCTGGAAAACATGCATCATAAAACTCCAACGGTTGTTGAATTTAAAGGGCGTGGCACAGAAATGTATCAGTGTATTCCTTCCAGGGTATTCTTTCTCTTAATCTTTTTATTCTTTTTTGCGCTTTGTTGTCGTTCCAGTATACCGCAGCGCATCACTGTAGCATGTGTCCCACACGCCTCCGTGTGGAAAGCTTCGTGTCCAGCCCCTGCATGGTGATCTGTGGGGAAGCCTGCTGGCTCGTCCTGCTTGTCCGTTAATGTGGGGTGGGACAGTGAATAAGTTAATTATATCAAATGCTTTTTATGATTTCTGGACTGACATTTCGTATTGCTGCTATATAAAGTGGGAAATACTGCTCAGCATTGCTCCGTGACAGAATACATTTTACTGAAATAGTTTTATGGCAAAAAAACATGCTGTACAGGAAAGATTGAGCTGCTTGTTTTTGGTAATAAAAAAGAAAGAATATTTTATTATAGGTAGCACAGTACTCGGCAGGTCACGGAATGTGCAGGTAATGTTCAAAACAGACAGACAGCCACATTTGTAGACTAAAGTTTGTTGCAAGATTTTTCTCTTCTAGGTATATATCTGAAACTGGAAATATTTTAGTACTTCGAGACGATCCTAAATAATATGGACACTTCCAGTCTACAGTACTGCAAAAAATAAAAAATACAAAAGACAGAATGAAAGATAGGATACGTAATTTACATCTACAGTGATTTTATTTTCTCTGTGCACCTTATCATGGTTGGCCTTATATTAGCATTTTTG
Organism: Anguilla japonica; assembly: GCA_025169545.1. Classification (NCBI taxonomy): domain Eukaryota; kingdom Metazoa; phylum Chordata; class Actinopteri; order Anguilliformes; family Anguillidae; genus Anguilla; species Anguilla japonica. The sequence goes on along the minus strand of CM045889.1, from coordinate 59,238,580 downwards.
TTCATGCACAGACAGACTGCAGTTGTACCAATCAACCAGAGGAGGCGCTCTTGTACAATAAGCCCAGCCAATCAGCTCCCTCCCTCCCTCCCTCCCTGGGTAATGCTCTGGCTAATCTGACTCGGCCCTGCACTGCCGCACGCTGACAGGGTCAGATTTGAGTGGCAGACTATGGGCTGAGACACTGAAGCGTATTGGCAGGATGAGCAGGCTGAGAGCACAAATTTATGTACAATTAATTATGCAGATGCTTTTGATTACTGCTTTATTAATGCTGCTCGTTTCTGAGAGGAGTTTCATACCAGACAATTACTTCTGACAGGGGGTTGCCAGACCGGAAAAACGGCATTGCTGCCATTTTTTAAAATGTCCAACAGGTTTGGTGAAGACAAAAGGGGCACTTCTGTGATTGGTGAGATGATTAACACGCGTGTTTCTGAAAGGGCAGCCTGCTGAAAGTGGAGTATATCTGTCCTCTGCCATAAGAGCTCTGTCCTCCAGCCCTGCGCGAATGTCAGAGGAGCTGGCGATGACGTGCATTAAATTTGTGGGCATAACTCGGGCTTGTATGCGGAGGAATGAAACGCATTAAAGATCCGGCCGTATATAATAGAGTTCTCGCCCATAAAACCGCGACAGCTTTTCAATTACTCTCCATGCGCTGGACGGTGCCGCTCTTTTACAGGACGGGGAGATGTCCGCTTCCTTCCCGCTCTTTTACAGGACGGGGAGATGTCCGCTTCCTTCCTGTGTTCTTACGGGACGGGGAGATGTCCGCTTCCTTCCCGCTCTTTTACGGGACGGGGAGATGTCCGCTTCCTTCCTGTGTTCTTACAGGACGGGGAGATGTCCGCTTCCTTCCTGTGTTCTTACAGGACGGGGAGATGTCCGCTTCCTTCCTGTGTTCTTACGGGACGGGGAGATGTCCGCTTCCTTCCTGTGTTCTTACGGGACGGGGAGATGTCCGCTTCCTTCCCGCTCTTTTACGGGACGGGGAGATGCCCGCTTCCTTCCTGTGTTCTTACGGCCTGTCGGCCTGAGCGCCACGGCGGGTTCTGTCAAAGAGGCGCACGGTTTGGCGGTTCGGTTTCTGGGAGGCCCCAAGGTGGACGGCCGGGTTTCACCTGTCTGCAGGTGGAGCACAGCGTCCGCTCTGCCTCCCCTCCCGCCCCCTGCAGGGCGACCGCTGCGTAGCGATGGCGTCAAAATCAAAACACTTCCCGGTTCCTCAGCGATTTAACAAGCATTCCCTCCGTGTCGGGCACTGAAGAAAAGTAATATTTCAGAGAAGTGTGGAGCACAAATAATTGGACAGGCTGGCACGGTCAATTTAACATTCGGCTAATGAAAGTGGACTCTGTCTCTCCCCCCCCCCCCCCCCCCCCCCCCCCCCCCTCTCCTGCTGAGGGCTAAATGGATTGTATTTAAATTGGAGCTTACCTGCAGGCCTGCTCCCGCGCGCGGGGGGGGTCAGGGAGCGTTACCGGCACGGCGGCCACAACCCCCTCTTACTGTCATTGGGCTGTCAGAGATAACGCTCTAATATTAAAGCAGGAAATCAAAGGAGGTCAATAGAACCAATTACAGAAGTTATTTGAAAAAGGGCTCCACTTAGATTGTGGAAGCGTAACAGTTCCGAGCCACACAAGTGCAAATCCTGATAACAGGTTGCTGTCACAGCTGAACTAGCAGACTTTCTCTCTCTCCTCTCTCTCTCTCTCTTTCCCTCTCTCCCCCCTCCCTTTCTCTCTCCCTCGCTCTCTGCCTCCCTCTCCCCCTCTCCCTCTCTCCCTCGTTCGTTCCCTCCCTCTCTCTCTTTCCCCTCTCTCTCTCTCTCTTTCCCTCTCTCCTTCTTCCCCCCTCTCTCTCTCTCCTCCAACAAGCCAAATGGTTCTCTAAGGTTTAAATTTTTAATTAATATTTTTTTAAATTTCATCATCTTGTGGGTCCTCGTGAGGGCAGATTTTGACGCCTGTGAGGGGGGGGCCTCATCGTTAGTGGGGCCCCCCAGTCTGATCGGGGAAAAGCTGCCTCTAAAGGCCCCTCACTGCCGTTCGCATGGAAATGCAGTTTAAAGCTGGCAGCCCCTTTTGTCAATTTACAGATATGGAGAACGGCAGGATTTTTCATATTTTATGATTTGTTGTTAACAGGGAAATGCAAAGGACAATGAAAGCCCGTGGCTGAAAGTTTTTTTTTTCTTGGCATGAAAAGCATAATCTAAGCACAAAAAAAACCCAGAATTTTATTCTCCATTCAGAGGCTTCTCGCTGGCTGCACATTCACACAGAGCAGTCCTGCAAACCCTGGCGCACCTTCAAGCTCATTTTTTAAACCATGATCGTTTTTTGCCATCATTACTGAACAGTGACTAATGCTGTGTGTGTCATGTTGCTCAGCTCTCTGCCTGCAGTTACAGTGATTTCAGGGTCCCTGGCCTTGCAGCAAGAGCATTCTCTTCACCGGAGAGAGTCTGCTGGTCAAACTCCAGCCCAGTCATACGAAAGCTCTTAGATTAATGGGTGAATTCGGACGACTAGGTGTGCTTATAATGGACGGTCGTCATGACCGCCATCCCCCTGGTGCATCCTTACCAGTTTCCCTCCTTTTTTCATTCGGGTTCTTGCCCTGATGAGTCATGGTTTGTATTTTTTGTTTGTGTTATGAGGCCTTTGAAGTTGACAAATCCAATTTCATTTATTTTCTGCGCTGGAAAGCTGTGAGACAGCAGCGGTAGTGTTTGCTGCTAAGACCGTGCCAGCTTACACTGTGTCGGCTGTGTGTACTGCGCAGGAGTGATCGAGGTCTCACATGTTCTTCCTGTATGGGACCGTTGGCATAGCGATCAGATTCGCTGTGCTTACAGTAACTTCATGTGTTGCGCAACAGGTGCTGCCGATATCCCATTGATTTATAGAACTATTAAAAATCTGCTGTGCTGTTGTTTTCGCTTCTGATTTCAACCCGTTTCAGTGCTGCTTTTTCTACAGTTTAATCTATTATTTACCCATCATGCCTCACAGGATGAATTAATTCTGCAGCCCACTGTGATCTCTGCTCATTAATCCTCCCCACTTCTCCATGTTTACTTTATACCTTCCCGCAGGTGATTTATTTTTCTGCTTATGGGTATTTTTGTCATCCCGTGCCTGTTATTTCACCAAATCCATAGTGTTTTATCTATAAATAACAAATGGTTTAAAAATGCACTCTGGGAGAGGAGGAATCCGATAATTTGCACCTTAAATTATTCTTAATTCACACTTTAGCTTCTCATTGATCTTGTCCTGTAATTTAAAGGACAGCCTGGGGAATCTCTTAATGTTTACATGGGCAATAATGCGTATCATGAATGCTACATATATTTTAAGGGCACCCTGACCTGCTGCTCAAAAATCCATATCCTCCCTCGCATTGCTGTTCAGAGTCGCTGTTCAGTTCCTCATTTTTTAAACTCACCAGCGATTTTGTTGAGATGTTCTGTAATTTGAGCACCAAGCTGTTATTTACTCAGCATTAAATGTGTTATTTTAGCGCTCTTTTATTTTAATTTTAAAGCAAAGCTTTTTTTCTCTCAGTGAGCAAAGGACGTGTGCAGTGTGAAGTGTAACCGTAGTAACCATCAAGTTCAAGAGTGACAGAAAAAGCGGGACAAGGTCATTTACATATAAATTTTAATTGGTTCTTGGAAAACTGCCGACAGTTTTCTGCCCTGAAACCACGCTGATGAGATATGAGTGTCGCCATATTTATAGTGACAGTGATTTTATGAATAATAAACACCCCTCCGACATTTCATTTACCAGGCAATTTAAAAACACTGGTCATTTTGATTAATAACGCCTCTCACACTGTGCAAAGGGAAAGGTTATTTAGGTGTCCATTTTACCCGGAGAGCATGACGGTACCTTTCAAAAGACTTTGTAAGCCGCCATTGATTATTTCTAAGTTGATAATTTTTCACCGGTTTATATTTAGTCGTGGGCGCAGCGGGAAAGCTTTCAGATTATGGAACATTATTCAGGCTGACAGAGGGAGTGGGGAGGGCCGCACAAAATTTATGTCAAGCAAGTCTGGGCAGAGTGTAATTGCACAGCAGTTAGGTAAGTACAATCTAACTGCAAGCACACACTGGATTGTTTTGCAAGTGCACTCTTAATATTTCACTTGTGGAATTATTCAGATGTCTGTGGTTGAGTGGTGACGCTGATCATAACTTATGGTGTTGGAATGGAAAGAGAATGCAGGGCAGAAATAAAGAAATATGTATAATAATAATATTATTATTATGATATTAGTGTAATTGTACACAATAATAACAGTCTAAGGACATGCAGGTTAGGCTCATTTGGGAGTCTAAATTGGCGCTAGTGAGTGGTGTGTGTGCCCTGCGATGGACTGGAGAACCGTCCAGGGTGTATTCCTGTCTCTCGCCCAGTGCATGCTGGGATAGGCCAGGATTAAGCGAGTATAGATAACGGATGGGTGAATAATGATTATAATAATGATGATTATGTGCTATTAGGAAGGCCAGGGTGACCAGATTGAGAGAAATACATTTTGAGTCATTATTGCGATTACACATTACATGCATTACTTACACACTTACACACATTGAGTACAGTGTGGTCACAGCAGTGACTGACTTCTGCTTGTAACTGTTAGCTTTGTTCGGCTTAATGTGTCATAATGACTTTTTAGTTGTTTAAATGTGGACAGGATATTTCTGGACACACAATAAAGCGTTTGGCTCTGAAGTCTAATTAGACACCAGCTCGAGCTGCAGAAGGGTCTCCTGGGCCTTCCTGTCCTGTCTGACAATCCCATTTCTCACAAGCAGGGATTTGCGATGCCTTCAGTTTCATAATGCAATTTTCGCAAAGAAATTTAATTACAGGCCGCTTCTTTTTTTCCTGTGCCTCTGGTATCGCTGCATATTTGATTGCCACAGCATCACCTGCTTTACAGGATTTTCACCAGATAAAATGTATTAGCCGCCTGTATGTACAGGTCAAATGGATGACCCGGCCTGCTCTCTACCTGCTCCTGCATTTAGGAAAAATAGGATTTTTATGATTTTTAAATTTTATTTGTTTGTCTTGCGTTTTCTTTTTGGTTCATTTTTAAGTTGGTTAGACTGTAAAGAAAAGAAGAAGGGGGTGAGGCGGTGGTGGAGCTAGTTGGGCTGGTGCCAACGGAGAGGGTACAGGGCTGGCGTGTGCTTGGCGTGTGGCTGGCGTGTGCGTACAAAGCCAACACAAGAAGTGGGCCCGTGAGGCTCTTTGATTGTAATACACTTTGCGCGTGGTGGCAGATGGCTGCTGTCTGGGATGTCGATGGCGGAAGCAGATAAAGTGAACAGTGTATAAAGTTTCTAATGTGAACATATTGTTGCATAAAGCGCCTCATTCTGAGGCGGCGGCTCGGCTGCGATTAGCAGACGACGCGGGACTCTGCGCGGAGTGACGTCTCGCTGGGGCTCTCTCCCCGATTCACAGCCGCGCGCTGATGCGCTCGCTTCAACTGATGACCCGTGTGAATGCTATTTTAATTTGCTCTGTGATCCCGAAATGTTTTCCCCCTCATTCAGAACCTGAAAGCGCTAACCGGCTCGCGTGGTTAGCGTGGTTAGCGTCGTTCGCCAGCGCGCCGATGTGATCAGAGCTGTTGCTGTTCTCATCTGGGATTCGCGGCACACGCACCGACGTACAGACCATCCAGATGTCGTGTGACAGCTGGTAGATGAAATATGTCACCTCAAACAGGCCCTTCTCCCTCATATTGCAGGGCTCGTGATTAATAATGTAGATGTTACGTACACAAGCAGTTGTCCATGAAAAGCTCTATAAAATGAAATGCGGTGTTCCTTTGAGTCCGGTTCTTATTTTAGTTGTAGATAAACAACATCTTCGTCCTTTACCAGATGTGGCACTGAATCTGGATTAATGGGCAACAAACAGACTCTCAGAACCAGCACTCTCTTTTCTCTTTTGAGTACCGTTTCTATTCAAGGAAAGGCTTTTGGTTTTGGTTAGGCTGATGATTACTAATAATTCCAGTCTGTAAAAGTATTTGGACAGTAACAGCTTTTTTGTTTTGGCTCTCCTTGATGTATTGATAAGAAGCAAAAAAAGCACTGATGAGCTTGGCAATGCTGTAGACCTGGTAGACCACGAAAGACCACTGGAGTGGATGAACAAAGAATATTTTCAGTTGTGTAGAAAAACCCCTTTTCAGCTGTCAAGAACACACTCCAGGATGTGGGCATTAGATTTATATATATGTACATGTATATGTGTGTGTGTATATATAATATATATATATATAGTTTTAGTTTTTGACGCGACTACACCAGCATAACTTCAGGGTTCACTGTCAGATATAAACCACTCGTAAGCCTGGAGAACAGAACAGGCAGGTGAGTGTTTGCTAAATAGTACCTTTAAAAGAAACTGTACAGTTCTGGAACAAAGTCTTATGGACAGATGAGATGAGTATTAACCTGGAACAATGTGTTAAAAAGAGGAAAGTTTGTCCAAGTACTTTGGGGGGGGGGGGGTTTAATTCAAGTGCCGTAGACATTATAAACATTAACATTTATTCAGCAAAATCTAGTCACCACTACAGAGTTGTGGATGAATGCTTCCAACACCCTAAAACAGTATCTTAAATGTGTAAAACCTGTTGATTGCGTAATCTGCTGTTTGTGTTTGTTATAATGATCTAAGATGCTGGTGTGTCCTGCTTACTGATGGAGCAGTGTTATGCGTTTGGTATTTGGTTTGTGTGTGGTGGTATGCACAGTTTGTGATATGTGCATTCCTTCAATGCAAAAATGAATGCTGTACCTTTGACTTGTGCTGCTAATTATTCTGTGCACCTCAGAGTGCAGATGCATTACTGGGTAAAGTGATGAAAGACTCCAGCTTTGTGTCAGACTGCGGTGTGGAATGCGTGGGGTCATTTTAGTTTGCACCGTGACACATATCCACCATTAACTGTGTTGCGTTTCATATTTCAGAAGTAAAGGGCCATTTGACCTGTTCATTATGAGCTACACCAAAGGAAACAAACCCACACAGAAAAAGCTGCTAGTTGTTCCATTTCAGAACTACAAAGGAAGTGCCATTGCTGTTTGCAGAGCTGTTGAAGGAAGCTGATAACAGCTAACAGCTATTTGTAGCTTCGAAAACCACTTTTGACCTGTTGCTCTGCTGAGGCTTTCAAGCCCAAACATTGATCTGCCTCTACCACGCATCCACTCCGCTGCATGCACACTCGTACGTGCAGCCTCTCTTTTATATATATAGAACGTATACGCTTCACTGAGTGCTGAGGTTGAAAAGTTGTGCTTTTTTAAGTGAGGCACCTCACGTCATAATGACGAGCTATAAAGAGCCCAGTAGCCGGAGTGTTTTCCCTTGCGGTCTAACTAAATGAAGGGAATGTGCTTATCTGTTATGCGGGCAGTACGTTGTTCTATTAAACGTTCCGGACCGGGGTTAGCCGAGCTGACAACCTGATCGCGTGCTGCCCCGCTGGGCACCTAAAGCAACAGCTAACACCGGCACTGGGACGCTTTAAAACGGCACCTCTGACACCGGGAACGAAACCGAGCCGCGCCAGGGGGGGTCAGTCTCGCCTGTGCGGCCGCCTCTCTGGGGGGAAACAGTGGCAGCTCCGGAGGACTTTTAACGCCGGTGTCGTTTAAAGAGGATTTTCGCTTGGCGCCGACTGTTGGGAAGGGAGCATGGCCTGCTGCGGTTGCTGCCGTCTCCGTGGCGGCGATTCCACCGCCGCCGTTCAGGTAATGAACCTGAGTCCGCTCGCTCCCTGTGTTCTAGCCCAGCACGGTGCGTTTCTTGGCAGTAACAAGGGAGAAACCGTCAGGAGTTTGTTTGGTTTTTTTTTCTTCCCTCGGTCGATTGTTGTGCTCTATTCTGTCACCGAAAGGAATACAAAGTTTATCGCGAACCGAAACACAATTTGGCCACCAAATTACTCAGGTGTCGGCTTCACTCAGCGAAGCGCTTTCTGTGACGGTCTCGGATCCTTTCCTGGATTATAGTCTTGTCCTTTACGGTGCTTCCAGGTCTCAGTAAATTGAGGAAGACACAACATATGTGCCTGTGGTGTTTAAACTGGGACATGTAAGAAGCAGACTGAATTGCAGTTTCATTTCGTTTTGGTTGGTTTTGTGTGATGTCTGCGCAGAGCAGATTGGCTGCGGATTGGTTTTCTCTTTATTTTTAATAAAAAGGGTGCGGAGTATCTCTGAGGGCAGCGTGAAGATAAAAATGAATTTTCATGAAAAGCAGATGCAGTTCTCAGCGCTAATGGCTTTGCAAAGGAGTACAGCTGCTGCAGAAAGAGATGGACCCCCTTTGCATTTTTATCGGTCAAATGGGATTTTATGGGACATAAAAAATCTTGGCCGTATGTTCATTGGATTGATTCATATCTCTGCATGGTGTGAAGTAATCATAATTCAAAAATCACCATCATAATTGTGTAGATTAATGCTGGGACCCCTCAAGAATCGATTTGTCCTCAGATGACTACATGTGATGATTTTTTTTTTGTAAACCAAATCCACTACTCTTAGAATTCATTTTTTTAATGTTAGGTTTCACAAGCGAGGTTTAAGGCGATGATTCTGAATCTTAAAAAAAGGATGGATTTCTTGGTAGTTTTTGCTATATATTCATTTGCAAAATAGTATTTCTTTTTATCTCTTTGGCGCTGTGTTTTCAGAATTCCATAATTCATAAACGTTGAATAATCGGCACTTATGTCCATTGTTTGTGAGCGTATCCAATGGCGATTTTAACCAAGTACTTTCCATTAAATTAGAAAAGGATCATTGTCTAATCTCAAAAGCTTATTTGAGCGCCCCAGGGGGGTAAATCAAACAGCTGTCTGGATATTAGCCTCTGACTGTGTTTTAGATTCAAAACGGCTACTGGCTGTGGAAAACGGAATATTCAACCCGAATTTTATATTGCTTTATCCATCTCATTAAACCTAAACTGTAAATGTATGATGGAGAGGGAGAAACTGAAAACCGACTCCTAGTTTCCACTCCGGCTACCGCTGGGCTCCAGTGTCAGTGATGTAAGCGAGGAATTATGCAACCGCGGGGATGATCGTCTACTTCTGTCTGGACCTGTTATTTCAGGATCAAATAGGCAGGAATGGTAGCGGATCTGGCAGAAGCTGGGGCATAGCCCAAAGTTGCCTGGAGACAAAGTGAGAGAATATTTCATTTCCAGTAGTGTTATTCCTATAGCAAATATGATAGGTAAGTGCATGGTATATTATCATGCTTATGGTTATTTATTTATTTATTTATTTATTTATGTTCATATTACAATGAATGTCTGGATGTTTTTGTCCTTTGAGAAAAGCCTTTTGACAGCAGGAGCCACAGATACCCCCAGAGTTTAGTGAGATGGCACAAGCTGTGCCATTTTACGTTCGTCTACTGAAGGGACTTACCTGTGCGTTTTCATAGTGCTGTCACGGCTCATGATTGAAGTGACTGAGCCTTTTTTGTTTTAGCATAGAATGCAAAAAGCGGTACAATGTAGTGATAATTTATTCATCTGTGGACATGGTAGCAGCTGTGTGGTGCGGGTTCGTGTGGACATGGTAAGAGCTGTGTGGTGCGGGTTGGTGTGGACGTGCGCTCTTGTGTTTACATGCAGGGAGTCACGAAATGGCTTTGCGCTGGCGCTTGTCTCGGTGGGGGGAGGCAGGGTAATTCTATAGGCTGAGCGGGATGATCTGATCTTTACGTCGTGAGAGCAGTTCTGAGAAGCAGAACTGAAACGGTCCACGCGCAGCACGTGTGTAGCTGTGCACAGGGTGTGTGTAGCAGGGTGTGTGTAGCAGGGCGTGTGTAGCAGGATGTGTGGTAGCAGGGCGTGTGTAGCAGGGTGTGTGGAGCAGGGCGTGTGCAGCAGGGCGTGTGCAGCAGGGCGTGTGTAGCAGGGTGTGTGTAGCAGGGCGTGTGGAGCAGGACGTGTGTAGCTGTGTGTGTGTAGCAGGATGTGTGGAGCAGGGCGTGTGGAGCAGGGTGTGTGTAGCAGGGCGTGTGTAGCTGTGTGTGTGTAGCTGTGTGTGTGTAGCAGGATGTGTGTAGCAGGGCGTGTGGAGCAGGGCGTGTGTAGCAGGGCGTGTGTAGCAGGGCGTGTGTAGCAGGATGTGTGTAGCAGGGCGTGTGTAGCAGGATGTGTGTAGCTGTGTGTGTGTAGCTGTGTGTGTGTGTAGCAGGATGTGTGTAGCAGGGCGTGTGTAGCAGGGCGTGTGTAGCAGGATGTGTGTAGCAGGGCGTGTGGAGCAGGGCGTGTGTAGCAGGGTGTGTGTAGCTGTGTGTGTGCTCACATGCACCACCTTCTGTGATATGCACCCAGCTCATGTTCATGCCACACGAAGCCGGTATCTGACTCATGCTGGAGACGAGAAGTGTCTCTCCGTTTCTCACTACCTCTCGCTCTCCCTCCCTCTTTCCTTACCTCTCTCTCTCTTTCTTCCTATCTTTCTGTCCCCCTCTCTTACTTTCCCCATCCCTACTGCTCTCTCTCTCTGCCCGTGTCTCTCTCTCTCCCAGTCTCCCTCTCTATCCATCTCTCTCCTCTCCTCTCTCTTGCATGCTCTCTCTGCCTGTCTCCCTCTCTATTCATCTCTCTCTTCTCCTCTTGCACGCTCTCTCTCTCTCCGTGTCTCTCTCCATCTCCCACTCTCTCTCTCTCTCCCTACCTCTCTCCGTCTCTCTCTCTCTCTCTCGCTCACTCTCTCTCCCTCTCTCTCCCCCCTCTCTCACACACGCGCACACACAGCTGCAGCAGCTGCGGCAGGAGCAGGAGCAGTAGCTCTCATTAGAATCTGTTCCCAGGCGCGGAGCGGACGCTCGTGCTGGCAGCGGTACGGGGAGCAGCGGGAGTTAGCGGGAGTTAGCGGTAGCGCGGATAGACACAGCGGGAGCTGCCCATCGCTCTGGGAGCCCGCCGCAGCGGCCGACCCCGCCGCGGGAACCGGGGAGGAAGTGAGTATTCCCCGCGCTGGCGAACGTGGTCTGCAGCTCCGAGCGCTTAGCGCCTTAGCCTCCGCTGAGGTAAGCCTTGGGTCTGGGTCCGTCAGCGCTGGGGCGGGGCGGAGTCTGGGCGGGGACGGGGGCTGGGGCGGGGCGGAGTCTGGGCGGGGACAGGGGGCTGGGGCGGGGCGGAGTCTGGGCGGGGACGGGGGCTGGGACGGGGGGGGGACGGGGGCTGGGACCGGGGGGGGGGGGACGGGGGCTGGGGAGGGGGGGGCTGGGGGCTGGGGGGGGGGGGGGGGGCTGGGGGGGGGGGGGGTCTACGCGGCGGATCAATAAGTCAGCAGCGGACTGGGCTATTTACCACCAGCGTGGTAACGGGAGCACAAGCGACCCTCAGAACTATGAAAACAACCTCGGGCACCTCGGGCATGGGGTGTGTGCGCTGGGGGGGCACCTGGGGCATAGGGGGTGTGTGTGCTGGGGGGGGCACCTCGGGCATGGGGGGTGTGTGCGCTGGGGGGGCACCTGGGGCATGGGGGGTGTGGGGATGGCACCTCGGGCATGGGGGGTGTGTGCGCTGGTGGGGCACCTCGGGCATGGGGGGGGTGTGTGCTGGGGAGGGCACCTGGGGCATGGGGGGTGTGTGCGCTGGGGAGGGCACCGCCGTGTGGACTGTCCGGGGTGTGGGGGGCTGGGGGGGGGTGGGGGGCGGGGTGCGGGGGGGGGGGGATCAAGGTGCGGCGCTGTTGCACTCTTAAAGGACAGGTGAAACACCTGCACTTCTGAAACGGGGAGGCAGAGCAGACACACTGGGACAGATCTCTCAGGAAACATTCGTCTTCTCGCGTCTTATCTTACCAGAGCTTTTAATCTCGCATTAGAAGGGGCCCTTTGAGCTGCCATTAGCTTCTGAGCTGTGGTGAAGGGCTTTTAAAAACCATGCAGAAATACACAGGGATTTCAGGAGGATTGATAGGTTAACATTAGTAAACGGTGACGATGCCATTCTGCGGTAACCATGTCGTAGTGATGTTGTCCAGGCTCCAGAAGATTCTCTGATGAGAATGCTGTCGCACTAATAACTCAGGTTAATACTCAGGTTCCTAATAACAGAAGTATCTGGTGTTTAGTGCTGAGAACTTGCACAGGGAGTTCCCTTTGAGGGGGCACAGGAAGTTCCGTTTGAGGGAGCGCAGGCAGGGAGTAATCTGAATGTCACCAGGCTGGGTGTCCCGAACGGGAGGCACAGCCATGTCGGGAGAAAAGCCGGATCGCAGATAGAGCCAATGTCACGCCTCTGTTTTCCAGGGAAAGCCTGATTGGATTGGATGGGTGACCCCGGGGGGGGGGGGGGGGGCGTGTCCTCCACATCGCAGGCGGCAGGCGTGGCTTTTAGAATCCTCAGGGTTCCCGGGTTTGAATCCAGGCTTCAGCACTGCAGCTGCTGCCTGCTTTGAGGCACAGCTAATTTCACTCCAGCGTTTCAGAGATTCAGGAGCAATAAACCTGTTACTCTGTGGGAATAAATATAATTGTCCTTGAATTAGGGATGTCTGCTAAACATATCAGTGACATTGGTTATCTAATATGTCCTCTGACACGTTATGAGCACCATAGAGTGTCACATGACAGATAAGACCAGCTGCCTGAGAGAGACGGAATGTGGACAGCATCGTTAAGGCGGCTGCAGATCCTGTCTAGCGCTTTATTCATAGATCTGCACTTTTACAGGTCTGTTTAGCATAAGATCTGTTTAACATAAGATCTATTTAGCAGTTTGCAGCCGTCGGGCAAATAGAATTACTAAATTATGTAAAGGTTCTAAGGATAACAAAAGCCAGCTGAATCCTGTGGGATTTATCTTTAATACTTTGTCATTAAGATCGGTGCTCTCAACACAACCCACAGAAAAATCAAATGAAACTCATATTTAACTTGAATATATGTATAAAAAAAACAATATTGTACTAATTAAATCGTGAATTGTCATTTTTAAAAATAGCACTTAGTTTAATCTCCATGTTTAGTGATTAAATCGTTGAAAGTCCATCACAGGGAAAAAAAATGGAATATGGAAATGTGAATAATGATGACAAAATGATACAGTGGAGAGCTATTATTTTCATCTCAGCAAAAAGGAAGAAACATTTCATATTTAAGAGGAAAATAAAGGTCACAGTAATAAAAGAACATTTTGCGCTATAGCATGACTCTTTTCTCACGATGCCACTGTGTGGTTCCTCCCTTTGTGAAACGCTGCGGCCTCATAGTCGCTGTGTCTCCGGCTGACTCCAGTCCAGTGTTTGTACCGATCGGGTGAATCACCAGCATATGCATGCATGTGGAGCTGCCAGACACAGAGCTTACACTGTGTCATGCTACAGATAGGCCTCGCCTAAGCTAGCAGCGCTCAGTTTGTCTGTGCACCAGACAGTGACTGCACAGAAATTCCATTTACCTGCAGTTTACTGTTACTGCTACTCTGTGACTGGTCTTTGACCTTTTCATAACCTCTTACCTCCCAGTAGCATAAGTACTCTTGTGTAGTCATTGCAGTAGCTGGTTATGCATTATGTGTATAGCTAGCTAATTCAATGCACACACATTTGTGTACACTGAAATAGCTAGCTGTGCATTTATTGTATGTTTACTCCTTAAGGGTCAAAACGATATACCAAAGCAGAATTAAAATTTAGCTTGTGTGGTGGAGTTAATGAAGTAATGCTTATGTTCTGTTTCAGCTTTGCTTCCTGAAACACAAATATACCAGATTGCTAATTTACATTTTGGTGGCAGTGATCTTTAGTGAGAAAAGGTGAGCGAAGGATAAGGGCTATTTTTGGCTGTTGCTTTATTTATTTATTTATTTATGTTCTGTGAAAGGTGTTCTGGATGCTCTGGGGCTCTTTATGGTGGCTCTTTAAATGTCTCTGTGTCTATTTGTGAATACAAGTGAGTTGGGAATGGTTTCTAAAAGCGCAAACGTAAGTAAAATCCGAAGTCTAAATAGACAAGTACAGATAAATGTAAAATCAATTTCAGCAGCCAGCTGCAATACCACCTCAGGAGGTAGGGCAGGGGATGTCAGAACTGCATTGATGAGAGATTTATACGAGTGGGTAGAGAAACCTCTCCGAGGTACGCTTTGATCTCTTACGGGCGGTATCCAGCGGTACCAGTCTCTGTGCTGAGCCCGGGAAGCACCAGGTTCAGTGCATAGAGTGTTACTGAGCTTTTATGCAAATACTACTTAATGTTATAAACGAGTTCATGTACCATACTTTAATAAGCACTCCAATAAAAAATAATAATCAAAATTAATCTCCTCTTCCATTTAACTGGCGTTTCAAAATCACAGTTAGCTGGAATCACAAAAATGCAACACTTCGCTTGTGTGAGATCCACTTAAAGAACAACATAAAGTTGGATTTGTGGATTCTACACTGCTAAAATGGTGTTTAGATTAAATCAGTATCTCAAAATAACCACTAAAGCATTAATACATGTGCAACTCGCAAAGACAGAACAGTGGTTTTTTCAGCAGTCTTTGCTGCTATGAATGCACTAAATATTTTATTTTAATCTTTGTGGTGCAGTCCAGAGTTCTGGCAGCAGCGGAGTCTGTTCCCCCCCTTCATCTCGCTTTCTGCTGCGTGTCTGTGGGTCCCGCCTCCGACATCACATTCCCGTCAGACGGAAAACAATCGAGTTTCAGCGGCGCGTCAGACGCAGTTGGGACCGTTCGGAGTCTCTGCTCAGCTACGAGCCGACACAAAGCACGGGTTTTACCGCTCTGTTTTCTTTAACAATCAGGCACTGCTGCTTAAAATACTGCACTTTGTGAATACCCCTCAATCTCCCCTTATTGTTAGAGCTGTATGATACCGCCTCCTCGTACCATGACCTGGAGACCAGTGCAGTATCTATGGCCTGACCCGGGCCCAGTGGAGGCCAGCGGACGGCTAGCCCAGGAGATGGGCTCTGTTAGCCATGCATGCTGGTCAGCAGTCAGTAAACATCTGAGCTAAATCTGGAAAGATCTCTGATACCAATTTGCCTTCCCTGCCACGACTGCGTCTGTTTGCAGACGGTGAAGTAAAGAGCGAAATTCTCCCGTTGTTGTTTATTTTCCCCGCGTTGAGAGGATTGGAGCTGAAAGCTGTTTTTCTGCTTCTGGAGTGATTATTTCTGTTCTCCGTGCGGAGAGGAGATGGATAGACTGGCCAATTTTACCCCGGTGTTCCGCCACAAACCGCCCGTCCTCGGTTGAGAGGATGTCGGTGTCGGGAGGGCGAGCGTTGGGTTCGGTTGTACGGGGATTAAGAATAGAAACGGGCTGCATCCTGGAGATGTGCGTTAAGCCCGAGATCAGAATCTCTCTGTCAGCGAGGGGTTTTCTTTGCGAGTCGCATTGAATTTCTTGATAAACAATAATCTCCTCTGCATGCTGACGGAGGGAAGGGCTAACGGAGGAAACGGATTTTGCAGTAAACCTCAGACTTACTGTCAGGTTTTGGGTATTTGTTTTTGTGTGAAGTGGGCTGTCCTTTAACAGCATTTGGGAAATCCAACAGACAGTGATCGTAAACTGCGCGTGTAAGAACGTTTCCAGAACATTTCGTCATTCATCATTTCCTTCTTGTCTGTATTTGTTTGTGGCTGTTTCCTTATGCTAATCGCATGAACAGGATTGCGCATAAAATTTACAAACAGCCAGCATTCATCATCTCATACACCTGGGATATGGACAGAAACTAAAAAGAATAATTTAAGAAAGGTTTTGTGAATGAGGCCCAATATGTTTTAAATGAAATGCATTATGTTATGTAATGATGGCATTAATCTGGTGTTACTGACTGTGGTGTCCTTGGTTTAAATACTCTGGAGAGAACCTCAGACATGCACGACCTTTGAGAGTGGCAGTTGTATGGAACTGTGAAGTGTTCATAACTTGAGACTGAAGTCAAATAACAGAAGCTTTCATTTGAATAGTTAATTGGAATGGTTTCTTAAATTACTTTTGCCTTATATTTAACAGGTTCTCGTTTTGCAGCTGTAAATCACTTTATAAGTTTATAATGAATATTCACGCAAGCAAGAATTATATACTACATCGGCTTTCACAAAGATGCAGTATAATAAAAGACAGTAATAACCTGTCTATTATTAGTTGGCAACCGCTTGTTTAAAAAAAGAATGTAATCCACATTTGTTTGCTCAAGATTTAAATATTTACTGGAAGTTAATTGAGAGTTGTATGTTGTAAAGAATGTACTATAGCCTACAGTGAGCTGTTCTCCATGGAAACCAGGAGAGGGATGCGTGGGGTGAACTGCCAGTTCCAAGCAAGCCATTGGTGCTTCTTGCCATGTCATTAACCCTTTGAAGTCTAGGCTTTTTTTGAAATTTTTTCTTTCTTTCCAAATTTCAAATGTCAGTGTTCTAGAACTCCACCAGCAGTGATTGTTACGTCGTCAGCATTGGAATGTTCACTTAAGAACATTCTAATCACAGCTGCGTTAGTGAGGGGACATTAAGAGGGCACACATGGGTGACGTCTGACTACACCGCTCCAGTAAAGCTGCTTCTAGCACTGTTAGTCAATGCCTGTATCTGTCAGTGTGTCAGGAAACACATTAAAATGCCTTTTATTG
The DNA here is from genome assembly GCA_025169545.1 of Anguilla japonica. NCBI lineage: Eukaryota > Metazoa > Chordata > Actinopteri > Anguilliformes > Anguillidae > Anguilla > Anguilla japonica. Next base: position 59,221,888 of record CM045889.1, on the reverse strand, counting down.
TACAAAAGAAGGTAGCGCTGTGTTCCTTTCATTTTGCCACTCCCTTGGAAAATTGCTCCCAGCTCATGGATTTTTGATGGCCCACCAGAAAATTACTGAAAATTCCTATTAGGATTAATTCTGTTCTTCTAAGATTCACATGACATTTTGAACATAGGAAGAAAAGCTCTCAACCCAGAAATGTTTTTATTTTCCTTCTACGCAGGAGACTTACACACTTCATTCTACCCAGACTGAAATCAAAGCACATTGCAGTTAGTTTCCACACTTGAAGCAGCAGATGGCTTCAAACCCGAATACGCAGTAGATAAATATGGCAGCTCAGATGACTGTTTGATTAGGAGGATGGTGCTGTGGAGTCTTAGAGCAAAAAGAATAATAAGACTCCTGTGCTGACATTAAAGGAAATCATCACACACACAGCAGGGAGCAGAGGGCCGTGCGCAGTCGCTAACGTACGCGTGTGCAGCTAGCATTCCACCGCTGCTACATTAGCTGCTAGCAGTCCACTCCCACTGCTACGTTAGCCACTAGCATTACACCGCTGCTACATTAGCCGCTAGCAGTCCACTCCCACTGCTACGTTAGCCACTAGCATTCCACCGCTGCTACATTAGCTGCTAGCAGTCCACTCCCACTGCTACGTTAGCCACTAGCATTCCACCGCTGCTACGTTAGCTGCTAGCAGTCCACTCCCACTGCTACGTTAGCCACTAGCATTCCACCGCTGCTACGTTAGCTGCTAGCAGTCCACTCCCACTGCTACGTTAGCCACTAGCATTCCACCGCTGCTACGTTAGCTGCTAGCAGTCCACTCCCACTGCTACATTAGCCACTAGCATTCCACACCTGGAACCAAACCAGCGTTTCTTTAATTACCGAGGGTAATTAAAGAGGAAAGATATGAATCGTCTTACTAACGTTTTACTTCTGTCTGTGGCTGCTTTGGGGGAAATTCTGTGAAGCAAATTTTAGTTTTATTGGACCTAAACTCGTTTTATTATATGATTATACCTCCTCTTTCCTTTTCCACAGAAGTGTTACCAATCTGTTCGGTGGCTAGTCCGCGCACTTCAAAGCTTATCATGATATATAAAAGGTCAAGTCACTTTAGTGTATATGAAAAAAGGCCACCCACTAGCTTTTGCCAGCATGTATCAGAGACATAATTGTGGCAGTGCTCTGTCAATTGAACACTTTCATGGAAATAAATGTTTCAGTCAGTATCAAGTACCAACTTTTTATTAGCCTGAATGCATACGAACCTATAAACATGAAGAGACTATACACGTGTGCTTTGCTGTCAGCACTGCATGAATGATTTTTTCCTCATTTTTATTTCTCAGAATAAGGGGATGTGTCTCAGAGGAAGAACAGGTGATACAAATTCAGCCGATTATTGTTGTTGTTTTGAACACCCCGTGCCGGCCATGAAACTAAGAGTGGCCTTTTTCTGATGCAGGAAGTGTGTTTCTGTGTCATGTGGCAGCAGCCTGGAGGCGTGGCTAACACTGGGCTGTATGTGTCAGTAAGGCTGCTAATGAGAGATGTTTAACATGCAAGGAAAATATGTCAACACTCAAGTGACACTCACTTGCTAGGCATGTATATTTCACGGCAAAAAAACTTTGAGAATAGTAATATTCCACAATAATACTCCGATGCTGAGTTGTTTCAGCAACGTTTATTTTCATTCTAACATGAAAAGCCACAAAAACCAAACAAGGTTGTTCGCTTGTTCTTCTGAGTCTCAAACCGTTTCCTGCAGCGTGCGTTTGATGTCTGATGTCACATCCAGGCTGGCCGTTTGAGTTTAGCGCTGATGTGGGTGAGTTCTGCTCTAATGAAGTTTTTCTTCTTCCTTCACAGAGAGGCTTCCTGGGCTACTCAACCTTTTCTGTCGGGGACTTGCTGAAATCAAAGGAACAGCAGCTAACCCTCAGCCTGAGGTAAGGTAGTGAAATCTCTCTCTGATTTCTCTTGAACGCTCAGACTGGCATTTATGCGGTCGACTTCTATAGAGCAATATAGTCATATATAGACTTCAGATAACTGATCAACACTTACCACTTCTTCACTTAAAATGGCATCAACAAGGACAAGTGCCTCAACCGGATTTATCTGACTGTATTGCACTCTTGGCCTAGACTGTGCCTTAGCCTCTTCGTTTATGATCTGAGGAGTACAGTCCCCCCTCGAGATGACAAAGCTCAGCCACCCGTCATGAGTAACTCTCTATTCAAATCCAAAGGAATGATTTCAGAGGGAGACTGCAGACTTTTTTTTGCATCGGTGGCTCAAAAGAAAATCTTGAAAGGATTGTGCTTCGCTCAGATCCTATTGTATGCACAATGAAGGATGTGTGCACTGGGGTGTGCTTTTTTTGTCCAGCCATAAAGTCAAAAGTTTTATTTCTTATTCGAAATTCCCTCCCTCCTCCAGAATTAACCAAATAATTAGTTGATACTAAAGGATAAGTTGCTTGTATAATCACTTGATACTAAAGGAGAAGGTTGTAAAACATTTATGAGTAAAATTTATGTGGGTGATTTGAAATATCGACCTGCTGAGACAAACTGAGAAAAATGGGTGTGAGAAAATACAGTGGCCATTGAAGGTGAAGGTGTAGAGCCTGTTTAGCCACAGGTGTAGGTGTACAGCTTGTGTAATCACAGGTGTAGTTGTAGGGCCTGTGTAATCACAGGTGTAGGTGTACAGCTTGTTTAGTCACAGGTGTAGGTGTACAGCTTGTTTAGTCACAGGTGTAGGTGTACAGCCTGTTTACTCACAGGTGTAGGTGTACAGCCTGGTGTGCTGCTCAATCTCAGATGGACCTGGAGCAGGTTGTCAGGGCATCCCGAGGCTGAGCCCCCAGAATGAGTGCATTATAACGGGCTCATCATCGCCCGGGCCGCCCTGGACCAGCTGTTGTATATGAGGAGCGTGCTCTGGAAAAGGAAAAAAAACAAACAAGCAGTGCCACGTGGGGGGGGGGGGGGGGGGGTGGGGGGGGGAGGTCAGGGCAGACCTGCTCATACAGCCACTTTAATCTGGTTTTATTGTTGCGTTTCAGCTCGCTCTGCCCAAGCAGCTGTTGAAATGCGGTTATTTGCCCGGGGGGGGGGGGGGGGGGGGGGGGGGGGGGGGGTAGTCAGTCCCGATTTGCCCCGTCTCACCGTCTCTCCCCCTGCCATCCCCTCTTTCTCATTTTCTGGGGGGGCGCGAGGGTCCCCTTCTTCGTGATTGTTGGCGGTGTGATTGACAGGGGAGAGATTGCGCTGGCTGCTCCTGTATTTCTAACGAACGTAAACAGCGCGGTGTTCCGGAATCAGAGGCTCTTTCCGAGCTCGCCCGTCCCCACGGTAACCGCGTTTCTCACTCCGCTACAGCGCAGGTTCTGCAGCGTCTCTAAAGGCTCCCAAACGCCTGCGTGGTGGCAGTTATCAGCGGGGATCTGTACTAGACCGGCTATTTGGAGCAATTTAAATATTTCATCCTTACAGTAATCACTGCATTACCCAGGATGCATGAACCAGAGTGCTGAGTATGTAATTTATGAAATATGGAAATGCAATTTATTCTTCGAAGACAAAATACTTTCTCATACTTTCTCTTGCTGAGAACCCCCTGGGACTCCATCCAGGGGAACCCCTGAATCCCTGATCCCTGAAAAAAATGAAAAGGTTTCAGCAATGCCCGTTTGTACATTCTCAGAGTAATTTGCATGCATGGTGTCTGACTTTAATACCATATTTCCCACTTCAGACAGTTCCAATGTAGAATCTTTTATTTATGAGAGTTAATTTTCCTGCGTAACAAAATCCCCAGTGTAAATCCCCAGTGTAAATCCCCAGTGTAAATCCCCAGTGTGTTATCAGTGTCACTGATAACACATTTCTATTGATTAAGTCTGATTACAGGAAAGACTTAATTCCTGTGAAGTTTAGTTTTCTGCTAATTTGCCTTTTATCCTGATGTTGCCTGTCTCTCCTCATTCCACTGTCACACTAAGATGTGTGTGTGTGTGTAGGGGGTGTGTGTGCATGTGTGTGCATGCATGCGTGCATGTGTGCGTGTGTGAAAGAGAGAGAGAGATCATTACTCATAGCTTTAGTGGTATCATACAGTGTGTGGGCTGTGTTGGGAGAGCATGTACCATATGCAGGACAACACAGGAAATGTTCTGTTTTCATACCTGAGTATGAAGGTATGTGCAATGACAATATCTGGGATTGACTTTAGCTCAGTTGTAATTTGTAATACATCAGCTCAAAACATTCAGTTGTTGAAATGTCCTAAATAAATATAATTTTCTACGCAGTTTTTAGGTGAAACTGCTTGTGTAAATACCTCTTGATTTTTAAAACCTCAGAATCAGAGGATGGCCGGAGGAGATTCTAATCAAAGCTGGCACTGCGGCGAGCTTTCTCACATATTTGGAAATTTGCTGTCCTCACAGTCTGCATGCTGAGGCTGTTTAATGAGCTATTTCTGTTTGAACATCTGTTCCTCGGTGCAACAATGCATTAGGCCTTCAGGACAAAATGACTGAAAGCCGTACGTATTGTCTGTGCATTATTCCCAACCTGGCTCCCTCATCCTGGCCAACTAATCTTCCCACGTTTTAATTGGCTTAAACCCCCCCCACCCCACCCCACCCCTCTGCTGATGTGTGGTGAGCATTCGGGCATGCAGTGGCAGCTGTGACTTCTGCAGGTGTGAGCTGGGGGGGGGGGGGGGGGGGTTGGCGTTGGCCTCCTCCCTGTGCGCTTCTCTGTGATCCTCAGATTAAACGTGTTAGCTGTATGGTGTGCTTGCGGCGCTGGAAGGGAATAATTAATACGTGTGACAGGTCAGGAGACAGAGGCCACTCCTGCCTGCATGTTGCTGGGATGCTTAAATGTGACACGCAGCAGTGCGACTGGTTCTCATTCCTCCCCTCCAATCAGGGACTGATTTAGACCTGAGGCTCCAGATGAGTGCAATCTCTGGCCAATCGGTGGCATTATTGGACTGTGGACAATCAAAGCACTGCTGACCTTGAGGGCCAGATTTGAGTTTCTCTGGTATAGTGCTGGTCCTCACATTCCTGTCCGTGAATATCAATAAGAACTACGATATCTAGGTCCACCAGAAGGCTCTTCAGTGGCTATGCTTAACACTGCGGCAGATGTAGTGTATATTTTATGGACTATAACAAATTTGCTAACGCATTCTATTGAAGTCTTATGCACTTCAAGCACTTACAGCTTCTGCAGCCTACCCAGAATGGTAGATGCCATGTTGCTGCTGCTAGCTTCTCCTAGTGTTGTGTGTACATGCAACACGCTCGGCAGCGCTCTAGGAAACACGCTAGCACATAGTAGATGTGTTGAGTATGTGCATTTGAGGATGGTAAATGGTAAATGGACTGCATTTATATAGCGCTTTTATCCAAAGCGCTTTACAATTGATGCCTCTCATTCGCCAGAGCAGTTAGGGGTTAGGTGTCTTGCCCAAGGACACTTCGACACGCCCAGGGTGGGGTTTGAACCGGCAACCCTTCGACTGCCAGACAATCGGTCTTAACTCCTGAGCTATGTCACCCCATAAGGAGTGCACAGGAGTGCACATTTCAAGTACCGTGGTCATGCGGTGTGGCAGCCTGGCAAAGCAATGAAGGGCACAACTGGCTGTTTAAATTCAGGAGGAAACTAAAAGGGGAGAAAATGACAGAAAAAAGGCAAAGTGTGTTCAGATCTGAGCCACGCAGTTTACCCGCATGGACCAGGACGTGTGAAACCATCCCGTGAGAGCTCTGAAGTAGCACTAGTGTGCAGTTTACCCCTGTTCCTGTCCTCGCAATGAAGGGTTGTAACATATTCTCAAGAATGATTGCATTGGGTTTAAGAATAGGTTTGCTTTTTTTTTTGACCTGATAGCAGTTTGGCAAATTTGCACACAATTTTATGGAAGGCTGTAATCACTGTGATTATGTGCGAGCGTGTGTGTGCGCATGCATGTATGTGGAGAGAGAGAGAGAGAGAGAGAGATTTGACAATACAAACATTGTATTTTCATAAAATAAATATTTTTCGTTATAGTTTGTCTAGCCTGGTGTTGAATTCAGGAGAAGTCTGGGGTGCTCTTTGCTTGTAAAGTAAATGCAGCACACAGTGGTTTCACTTTAATCAGTTAATTTGTTCTCAGGCCTTTTGTTCTGTGAAAGGTAAACGCTGCCTTTGCAGCTTGTATTTTGGACTATGTGCTGTTATCTTCCCAATGAGCCCCCTGCGTTTATGCTAATAATTTTTTTATTTTTTAATTGCATCTTTGAAATCTCGCCAGGGATGATCATTCCTAGCGCCCAGAGCTCTGCGTGTCAGTCCCCAGCTGCACGTCTGCATGGCTTTTATGGCCCAAAATACACAGAAGCAGAGAAACAGATAATAGTCTGGACAAGGCGCTGCAGTTGACGAAAAGGAATCTAAACAAAATGCTCACTTGAAACAAATTAAGGTGGATAGTTATTGACCAAGAAATAAAAAAAATGAGAAATTGGTATTTGGCCACGGTTGTGCACATTGTTTAACATTTACTTAAGTTATCTCCTGTAGGAGCTTTTTGATGATGACTCAGCAGGCTTTTGGCAGCTTGCTGTTGGCTCTGTCACACTCTTGGCACTGGCTCTCTTTTGTTTTAGAGTAATATTCATTGTGTGAAGTTTGTGGCTGGGATGTTATCCTGCTAAGCGCAGTCCACTTTTCCTGTGAAGCCTTCTTATTTGTTTAAGTGCCATAGATCATGTTGTCCCAAGTATGAGGAAAGTACTTATCAGTGCTGGAGAGAGGGTCTGCAGTTTCCATGGTGAATCCAGCCAAAAAAAAAAAAGTTTTTTTTTTTTTTTTTTCATAGCACAACTTCCTGATATTAGGGTTTTGTAAATCTTCCATATTTCCCTTACCCACATGGAAAAAAATGAGAGACTGCATTTTTTAACCCTTTGTGGAGTAGTTTTCTTGGAATGTTTCTTTTTTTTAAATTCTACGTCAGTTGTTCTAGAACTCTGTTTTCAGTCACCAGCAGTGATTGTGACATCAGCATTAGAATATTCAGAATGAACATTATAATCATATATATACATACTTTTTAATTTAATGGTTTGTTACTGATAATGTGCTGGTTGAACTACAGCCGCTTGGCACCATTTTGAGCCTCCTGCTGAAATCAGGCCTAAGAAATGCTTTGGCTGAAATGGGGTGCATTTGGACTGAAGCTGTGCAAGAGCATCCATCCACAGTCTCATCCGACACGTCAAGGAATTGGCCCTTAAATATGAAAATTGCCATGACATCTAACATCTGAAAACTGGAACTAAATTATAATCCAATAATTCATATAAATGTGAGACTGTATTTTTTTTATTTTTTACTGATGTGAAATGATTCATCTTATTGCTGAAATGTCATCTGTCAGTTTTGACATCCGTGCTGGCTGAGCTCCTCTCTCCCCTGGCATGAGGGGCATCCTGGCACACCTGGCACCCGTGGCACAGGCGGGGTTCTGTACCACGCTCTTTACTGCTCAGCAGGACAGGTGACCTGGCAACCCCAAAGTGTGCTCAACAGCCAACTCCGAGCAGCTCATTATTCATGCGGAATAACTCTTCATTTGCTAAATAATTGATTTAGTGTGTCTATCGCTGTGGGAGAATGAACTAGAAAGACTGGAGATACTATTTTTATTTATTCTGAATTAACTTTCAAATATGAATCCACATTTTTCCAGGGAGTTTGGAGTCAGTAAAACGCGGAGGGGCCGGGGGGTTTTGCTCTGTTCGTGTGAGAGAGCCGGGTCAGCGGGTTGCCATGCGGGAGTCTCGGGGGGTTCTTTCCCCCGGCCGGGGGTACAAATAACCGTTCAGTCGGTGCTGTTTGTGCACCCCAGAACATTGCCCCAAAAAGAATAACCCTTCGGTCTGTGGTGTTTGTGTGTACCAGAACATCTCTGCAGAAAAAGAGCAGGGGCCCAGCAGTCCAGGGCAGTGGTCTCAGTTCTGACTTTAACATGCAGTACCAGATGGTTCGTGGGTGGGGAGAGGTGCGGTTTGCCTGCGGGGTTCACAGGGAGGAGCCTCGCTCCTTTAGGGTTCCTGCTGCCGCTGTGTTCCTGAGCGCTCCAGTGCTGCTCGCTCTGCCCCTTTCCAGAACTTTCCTCACCAGCAGCGCAGTCCTGAAGGTGAACGAGCCAATCGCGACGCAGGATGCACTAAAGGCAAGCTGGTGCAGATCAGTCAGATTCTGTTGGCTTGTTTTATACACTGTATGCTGACGAGATCTTGACAACGCATGTTCAAGAGAGAAGTGACGGTCCACATCAGCAGGGGTGGCTGGGAAGTACAGAGAGTTCCTTGCGGCTGGAGGTTTACTCAGATGTAGACGGGGCCTGCAGTTTTCTCTCTCTTAATCTTCTCAGTGAGAAAATAAAATATGAGTGCGAGTGCGGTCATGTGAACTTGGAAAGCCTTACTGGGCATATTTAAGATTTGTGCGTTCAGCCATATGATCTGGCTGTCTGTAACTCTCATGGCAATGAACACGTTTAGCCTTTGCGACTGATAGTGTTCCTGCATCATCGTTTCTGTATGCCCATTGGCCGCTGTTCCATATCCCTTAATGAAGCTCGTCTGGACCTGGTGAGGACCACTCGCATCATGTGACCTGGTCATGTGACGGTGAGAGAGAGTGATGGTGCTCTTTCTGCAGAGAGGACAGGGAGGAGAGGATGCGTGTGCGCAGACGAGTCACCTGGACGGCCTTCACTGCGCAGACAGGCTGTTTGATTGGACAGAGCCCAAATGGCCCCTCTGAGCCGGCCGTGGCTGATGGTAAAATGGCTGAGCGGTTTCAGACGTTTCCTGCTGCTGCACTTTGGGCAGCTCAGCGTAAGATAGCAGCGCTGCCGTTTCCACACCTCTCTGCCCCGAGCAGGCCTGTCTGAGCCGTGCACTGGACGCTCACATCAGGCTTCTGAGAAAAAGAGCAGCTGAAAGGGGCAAGGAAAGGTTTGGTTTCATTCTCTGCTTCACACGTCCCCTTCGAATGCCGTAATCGCATTCCACAGTGACGTCCTGACCCTGCTGCCTCACACCTGACCCTGCCGCCTCACAACTGACCCTGCCGCCTCACACCTGAGCGTGCCGTCACACCTGAGCGTGCCGTCACACCGAAATTAAAAAGTGATGTTGAGCGGGACGTGATGTTCAGTGGGACGCTTTGTGTTACTCCTGCAGCCTGTCTGTTGCTCCTGCAGCCTGTCTGTCGCTCCTGCAGCCTGTCTGTCGCTCCTGCAGCCTGTCTGTCGCTCCTGTGAGAGTGCGTTTCTACACTTGTCTTTGCGATTCCCGCAGGTGCTGAGAAAATAAAAAAGCTGCAGGATACATCAGCAGCCAGGAGCCTCCGGTAATTATTCAGGCATTTCTAATGCGATTGTTGTCATCATTTTAATGGTGATGACAGGGAGGGACATTGTGCTAAGTATTATGTGAGTTTTTTTTTTATTGACGATACTGTGGTAATATACAGTTTTGAAGCCCACACATGGACACACACAAAGGCATGCACGCACGCGCATGCACACACAGACACACACACACACACACACACACACACATGCATGCACGCACGCACGCACGCACACACAGACACACACACACACATGCATGCACGCACACACACACACACACACACACAGGCACATACATACACGTGCATACACACACACACACACACACACACACACGCACACATATGGGATGAAAGGAAGGTGGTGTACAGCCTGAGATTGTGAAAGTGTTTTAGCAGTTGTCACTTGTTTGCGCAACGGCATACTTCTCTTGAGAACTGTAGGGGCGTGTGTACTTGTTAGGAGATGAGACGTTTTGGAAAATGAGGTTTAAATGAGGGGGAACAGCCATGACTCTGTTTGTCAAAGAGGCTAATTACCTGGTAAGTGCTCCGTGGACTGACAGTGCATGTATGCGCTCAGAAGATAAACGGCAAGAAATGCCTCACTTAATTTCATAAATAAAATTTAAAAAAAACTTTGCAATTGAGACTGACGCTTGAGAATGTTTCTGTGGTTTTAGGCACCAGAGCACATTTAGGCCCCAGAGCACATTTAGGCAGTGCTACCAGAGCACATTACCCTTGTGAAACTGAAGGCTGGGCCTTTATTAAGCGGTTTCTGCCAGTTCAGAGTATCCTTGTAAAATGAAAGCACTGAGGAGTAGTCAATAAAGTGCAGTCTGTGTGAGAATTTAAGAAAAATAAAAAATAAATAAGTAATGAGAAGTGTGAATGTAATGTGACCCCTCCATCGGTGGGTCGCTGGGTTATCCTCGCTGTAGGAGGCAGAACGCTGGGTCTACAGAATCGATTTCAAAATGTTTATTTTTTTTGCTCCTCAATCTTGAACACCCTTCAAAGACTCAGACACGACATGCGGTGGGACAGCCCCAGGGAATGCTGGGAGCAAATACGGCACACAGGACGAGCGATACAGTTCGAACACGAATGAGGTGTGGCTGCATGACCGGAGAGGTGCCAGCGTGGTGCACGCTCTTTAACCTTAACGAATATTTAGGAGTAAAGCAAAGGGGATTAGTTTGAATCGCCAAATAGAGAAATGGATATAAATGATCAATGAGTTAAGGGTGGAATCCTTAGCATTTCTTTTTTGCTTCGTTGCGAGTGCAGTGATCTAAAAGAATCACCTTTCGGTTTCCCCGCAGGGTCAGTGAAACTGTTTGCCCTCTGTGAGTCTCTGGTTGGCCAGCTGCACTCAGCGAAGACGACTGGATGAAGTTTTGATCTTTTCTGGTATCGAGCGCTGACCTGCTCTTCCTGCTGATCGCTCAGAGCACTTTCTGTCCTGCTGAGATCAGAAATATCTGAAGTTTGCTGTTTCTGTGTGTACAGACAGATATCGACAAGTTGGGTGTACAGAAAATCCTGAAAACATTTTCAGCGAGGAAACATCGGTTTTCAAAATGCTCACTGGTGTCTGAAACGTCTGAAATTATCAGCCTAGGCATCAATGTTTGAACAATATACTTCACAAGACTGCGGGCAAATTGATCAGCCGTTTGATTAATTAATGCACAGGCTGCAGTGAGTTAATCGATATTAAACACCGTGGCCACAGTTTCGCCCACCTGTCAGTGGTGCAATGCAGACTCCTCAGAGTCATCTTTATCGTTGTTTTATATTTATTTTTCTGCCTTGGCTATTTCTAGTTGAAATCATAGTTATAATTAAAGGGAGGCAGGCGATATGTGGAATTACCCTGACGGAGATCTCAGCCAGGCAGAGGTTAATTGAGATGGCTTTTGGCGGAACACAGTGAGGTTTTGATCAGCTCGGTCCCCGGTGCCCGGTTTTTTTTCTTCCTCTTTTCTTTAGATTAATTGAATCCCTGTGACTTTCCAAACCTTGAGGAGGAGCGCGCTCAGAATGTAAACAGCCTGCGCTGTCAGCCCCGATGTCCCGCGCTGCCAGCGCCGGGCCGCACCGCTTAGCCCCTTACTTCTCCCTCCGAGGGAGAGAGGGACAAAGAGGGCCAGGGGGGGTGTGAGAGGGCCGGGGGGGTGTGAGAGGGCCGGGGGGGGGTGTGAGAGGGGGGGGGTGCTGAGAGGGCCGGGCTGTGCCTCTAAGTCTGTATTATGCCTCCTATTTCCATCTGAGGGGGGGAGGGGAAACGGGGCTTTGTGGAAGTGTTTGCGAGTTCCAACATGAAAGCAGCGCTCCCAAAATAAACCGCCGCTCCGGTTTCTATACCTCCGTATTTCTGTGGCCGTGAAGCTGGCGTCCCTCCTGTCGGGCGCTAATCAGCGTTAGCGGGAGGCGGCGCACGGCCTGTGGGCGGGGGGGGGTTTGCTGTTCTGTTGATGCTGCGCTTTGTGCCGTGTTTAAAAGGGGTTCAGCGATAATCCGCCTGTGGTTTTGGGCGTCTTTCTCCTCCTCTCTTCTGCCGTGAGATCTATTGTTCCGTTCTGTCGATGTGGAGTTAACTGTGCTGTGGGGCAGCAGGCTGTGGATGCCCTGCGGAGTCAGTCTCAGTGTGCTGTGTGGGCCGTGTTCATTAATGCCCCACTAGTTACTGCCTAACATGCTACATAACATTTCAGCTTAATAGGTTTCTTACAACCTGAGCAGTGTTTAGGCTCAGTCCAGCGTCGCTCCTGTCTTTCTCTGCCGGGTTAGTCAGCTCATTTTGAGCTCAGGCAGCTGTTACTGATTTCTGCTGAGCTGCTTCTGCCATTTCCTGCGTGACACAGCTGGGCGCTGGCGGGCTTGCCTGCTTCAGTCCGCTCTCATGCCTTCGCAGTGTGGAGCTGAGAGAGAGCTGTGAGCTTTTCATGTGGTCAGAAACCAGCATGACTGCCGGTGTGTACAATGCGCTATATTTATCAAAAAGGTGTGATCTAAGCAGCAGGTCACTGAAGAACATGTTCATAGTCACAGTGTTTAAGAGGAGAGACGAGCTCTTATAGAGAAGCCTGGAGAACATGCTCCTCTGCTCTGCTCTGCTCTGGAGCTCCCCCCCCCCCCCCCCCCCCCCCCCCGCCCTCCGAATGTGCTCCAGCAGCACCGAGTCTTTGTTTAGATTAGATTTCTCTGAGTGCCCCCCCCCAGCATGCCTGGGCCCCCGAGCAGCGTCCGGCCTGCAGGTCTGGTGCTGATGCCGGTCATTGGCATGCGGGGGGCGGGGGGGGGGGGGTGCGGGCGCCGCGTCGCTCCCGCGCTCGTTAGTATTCATGGCGCTCGCTGGCCCTAATGATGCTGTTCGCCCAGCGGCAGAGTGGTTCGTTACTTCACACCACCGAAGGAATAGCGCTCAGAGAGCGCTCCTGTTGGTCCCCGTACTGCTTCGTTAGGGCGGTTTAATGAAACAATCTGAGCAGGAGTCTTGGGCCTTTGTGCCCTGAAAGAGCTCTAGCTCAGATACGGCCATTTCCTGCTCCGCCCTGTCCTAGCGGGGGCTTGTGGCTGCTGGGTTGTGTCAGTGTGAGCATGTGTTTGTTTTTAAACACAGGATGTGGTTGCTAATTGGATCTATATTTTAGGTGTCACAAGACTATGACGGTAAGAGTAAATGAAGCCTGTTTAGGTGGAAGTACTTCTGCTCCAACTTCTGCTTGTGTTGGGTATAAATAGTTTAAACACAGAAGGTTTCTGAGAAGAACCTTTCAGTGCGGTTTGCCTATTCTTGGTACGCTGCTGCAGCTTGGATAATCTTACTGCTCTTTGTGACAGGTCCTCAGTGTCAGAACAAACCTTGTTAACAGCATAGAAGAATCAAAGCTTGTTAACAGCTCAGAAGAATCATGGATGCAAGTGGGTTTGGAAAGGAGTTTGATACGTTTTTCATCAGTAGCATTGGTGACATGGCAGTAACTACAACTCGGGCTAAAAACATCCCGATTTTTTTTAAATTGAGGTGCAAAAATACTGAGAGTGAGTTTGTGACTGGCTTTTTCATCAGAAGAGATTAAAAGTGCTTTCCTTTAAAAAGCATTTACTGTATTTCTTCTCACGTCTCTCACAGCGAAAAGGCACTAACTACCGGACTGCTTGCTGGCTTGCAAGTGAACACAAATCTGCGTGTTCCCGCAGTTAATCCACAGATATTTCATCTTTTCCTCCTTTGATTATTTATGAATGACAATGAGTCACATCTTTAGGTTTAAAAGGCATGAAGGCTTTTGTCAGCTACTCTGGCAAGTTAATTGAAGAATGAAATGTCCTCAATGACCTCCAAAATGGCGCTCAGAAGCCCCGTCATACAGAGAGCGATGAGACTCAACCAGAGAGTTCAAACAGAGTCCGGGAAGCATGAAGAGCTTCTCACCCACTTGCTGCTGGTTAGTCTGTATCTGTGTTTGATCTCTATTTGAGCGCTTCTTGGCACAGGCTGTTCATCGCGAGCCTGCGCTCTCCTGGCAGACTGTGTCCAGTGAGCCTGCGCTCTCCTGGCAGACTGTGTCCAGGGAGCCTGCGCTCTCCTGGAAGACTGTGTCCAGCAAGCCTGCGCTCTCCTGGAAGACTGTGTCCAGGGAGCCTGCGCTCTCCTGGCAGACTGTGTCCAGCAAGCCTGCGCTCTCCTGGCAGACTGTGTCCAGCGAACCTGCGCTCTCCTGGCAAACTGTGTCCAGCAAGCCTGCGCTCTCCTGGCAGACTGTGTCCAGCGAGCCTGCGCTCTCCTGGCAGACTGTATCCAGCGAGCCTGCGCTCTCCTGGCAGACTGTGTCCAGCGAACCTGCGCTCTCCTGGCAGACTGTGTCCAGCGAGCCTGCGCTCTCCTGGCAGACTGTGTCCAGCGAGCCTGCGCTCTCCTGGAAGACTGTGTCCAGTGAGCCTGCGCTCTCCTGGCAGACTGTGTCCAGTGAGCCTGCGCTCTCCTGGCAGACTGTGTCCATGGAGCTTGCGCTCTCCTGGCAGACTGTGTCCAGCGAGCCTGCGCTCTCCTGGCAGACTGTGTCCAGCGAGCCTGCGCTCTCCTGGCAGACTGTGTCCAGCGAGCCTGCGCTCTCCTGGCAGACTGTGTCCAGTGAGCCTGCGCTCTCCTGGCAGACTGTGTCCAGCGAGCCTGCGCTATCCTGGCAGACTGTGTCCAGTGAGCCTGCGCTCTCCTGGCAGACTGTGTCCAGCGAGCCTGCGCTCTCCTGGCAGACTGTGTCCAGGGAGCCTGCGCTCTCCTGGCAGACTGTGTCCAGCAAGCCTGCGCTCTCCTGGCAGACTGTGTCCAGCCGTCTGATCTATCCGGCCTGTTTGTGACGCAGGAAGCGTTCGCGTGCCTGAATGATGTGGCCCTCGAGCCCAGCACTGGGTAATATGATGCATTCATCCTCTGAATAGCGTGCGGGTCCTTAAGTCCCTTCATGTTTTTGATGCGACTGCTTTTTATCTGAATTGTCTCCGTGCTTCACTGCTGAGCGGCTGCATCTCGTCCCGGAGTATTGGTTCTCCCCTCCGTGAGAGATTTATGGAAATGAACAGGTATGAATCTGAATGGGAAACCAGGCCGCATTATGCTAAATGAAAAGAAGGGAATGGCAGCGGTCTGTAGAATAAAACCTGTGATGCCAACATCATCATCTGCATGATAAAATGAACTTGAGGACCGTCCGCAATTCAGAATATCTATCTGATCTGACGTATTTTCACTCTTGTATTTTTGGCTTTTAAATAGTTGTATTGTCTCAAGCCCAAGCTTGTCCAGTGATGTTTTAATAACATTCAAATTAATTAAAATGTAAACATAAAAAAGGCAGTTCTTCTTGTTACATTTTCCGGAGTTAAGTGGGAAACTCTGCCGTCTATGTGGACAGTGGGGAAATGAAGTGGCTAATTTTAACACTCATTTTGACCACGACCGTTTACAAGCGCAACCATCATCCATCAACTGCTCTGTCCTCCTTAATGGATAATTGATGGTAGATAAATGGGGTATGTTGCCTGGATTGGCCCTGCCTATCAGTAGCAGAGGTATACTCCATGTTTGATCACATTATGCTTTTAAAATTAGCTTTTTCTAAAAAAAAAAAAAAAAAAAAGAACTGCATAGAGGGCTCTAATGGCTGATGTCCGAATTAATTAAGCTGTGCCTTTTTTTTTTTTTCTTTTTTGGACATGCAGGCCTGCTCCCGTGAGTATGGGAGTCAGCCGCTGATGTGGATGGATTGCACTTGTCCAGATTTGATTTATCGGAAGCGGCGCAGCTGATCCTGCGCCGGGCCCCGTGGCAGGTGTGATTACCTGGTGAAGCTGAGCGTGCAGCGCTGTCAGAGTGACTGAGGCCGTCCTGAACGCGTGATTACTGGCTGTGGGACGCTGGTTTCGGTGAAAAGGCGCACGCTTCCTCAGAGCCTCGCCCGTCTGATTAAACAGACCTGATGGGCCTCAGAAGCGTCCTGCACCCACACACCTGCTCTCTGACGAGTCCGCGCTACGCCCAGACCTCGCCCACCTGTGCTTGGGCCCTGAGTCTGAGTCAGGTTCACATTATGACCGCACGGCTTTCCTCAGAGCGGATCTGCTGAACGCCAGCTGTGAAGCCGACCACTCTCCTTTGCAAAATTGGAAATAAGTAAATAAATAAATACATTTATAAACTAGTAAGTAAGTAAATAAATAAATAAGATGAGAAGGCTGAATCCTGGAGAGCTTTAGGCTTTTGGAAGGGGAGAAACAGAGCAGCTGAATACATGGCGCACTGCGTTTATTTGGGTTTGCAGTGCTGAGGCTTCGGGCCCCTGAAGAGAAGGCTGTTACTTCCTCCTTCATGTAGCTGTCAGGCTTCTCCCTTCAGGGGAGCGCTGTGTGTCGGAGCCTTTGAAGCTTTCTGCAACTTTCCCACCCTTGAGCTCCCAAAAAAACTCCCAGTTTTATTTTCCAAGACGTCTGAAGAAGCAGATGCTTTTCTTTCCCTCCAAACAGCTGAATATTTTCTCTTCAGCGGTTTGTACCTCTTATTTCCTGTTTAATCATCAGTAGCTGGTTTCAAATTCCCTCTCAGGACCCGGGCAAGCCGGCTGTCTGCGTCTCTGTAGACGAGCCGTTTGGGTTTGGGGGAGCAGCCGTCTGGGTTTGGGGGAGCAGGGGTGAGAATGTGAGCAGGAAGCAAGCCCTCTCCCTCCGTTTCTCTGATTCATGCCCCACTTCAAAGCCTGCGCTGAACATCTGAGTCTGCTTCAGAGGGGCACACGTGCCTGAAGAAACAGAACTGCACGCTGCTTTCCCCTCCGAGAACGCTCCTGTCTTTTTTTGTCTTTATTTAGATTTGGCTCTAGAGTTTCTAGAGATTCCCTTTGCATGTAATCTGTGTTGGCTGAACTGTTTTCTTAGATATAGCCTACTGTGATACACAGTTTGAGCATGTCGTATACTATTGCACGTACAGTACATATGGTGGGATAGATTGAGTAAAGGTGTAAATGGGAGTAGGGTGAGGGAGTACCTCATTATCAGAGCTGCTGTAGATAGTATGATATGCGCAAATTGCTTAGGGTTGTAGTGTAGAAGTGGTTTATGGGTAAAAAAAAAAATGTGTATGCTTTTTTTGATAGCTTATTTTTATATTTGGAGATGAATGGTCTTACTATTAACTTGAAAGCATTTCAGAGTACTTGAATTTATCCTGTGACTTATCTCGGCAACTTCATCATTGTTTGATCTTGAATGATTGAAAATTGGCATTTGAATTAAGGAATGTTGAGTACTTGGTACTTAAGGAGCTGTGAAGCTTTAGAGTTCCAGTCAAGAGTATGGCTTTTCAATTAGGCGGTTCAGTCGCATGTATAAACAGAAGCACCCGTGACTCTCCGTGAACATAGAAAATGGACATCAGTTTATGATATTTATTTATTTATTTAGGCTCAATTAACTGTTGCTGAAGATGAAGCTTCAAAATATGATTTTACCACACCAGCTCAAGTGAAGCTTGTGAGCGTAGCAGTTGCTCAGTGGTGAGGTGTGGAGCTGGAGTCCTGCATCAATTTGCCTCGCCTTGTTTGAGCTCTATAGTGCTTTTAATGCAGAGAGCGACACACTCACACGCGCACACACACACACACGCATACGCACGCGCGTGCGCGCACACGCACGCACGCACGCACACACACACACACACACGCGCATAGACACTTCCTGTCCATCTTCCTCCTCCTGTTAGTGAAGCTGCCTTTTCAACTAATTTCAGGCCTGCTGTAGAAATGTCCAGAGTTGAATTAAAGGTAAACACAGTCATGTTCTTGTTATGTGTACAGTACAGTATATACTGTATGCTCATTTCAGAAGCTATGGCTAGTGTTACTACCCACTCCTTAGTCCACTAGTGCGTGTGTGTGTGTACATTGTGTGTGTGTGTCTACTAGAATATTAAATATATATGTAACGTTTATAATACACTTTGAATGTATGCCTCGTGTCCTGTCACAAAGTGTTTTATAATGTATTACTTATGTTTCTAATATCTTATAAAATGACTCCCCCCCCCCCATTAAACACCTGACACTGACAGATCTGCTGGCAGAGACCGCTCGGGTAGTTCTATGCACTAAAGCACCGCAGATACCCTACATGTAATCACTGAGGGAAAACCTCTATAATAGAATCACTTAACCTCTTCCTTTAGGTGTCAGGTTTCTTAATGCTTTCATTAAACATAGCAGCGCGTTCTCGGTGTAATCACAGACGAGGGAGACGACGACTCGAAAAGCCTTTCTGCTGCTTCTGCTGCGTGTTTCTGCTTCAGCTGCTTCTGCTGCGTGTTTCTGCTTCTGCTGCGTGTTTCTGCTTCTGCTGCGTGTTTCTGCTTCAGCTGTTTCTGCTGCGTGTTTCTGCTTCTGCTGCGTGTTTCTGCTTCTGCTGCGTGTTTCTGCTTCTGCTGCGTGTTTCTGTTTCTGCTGCGTGTTTCTGCTGCGTGTTTCTGCTTCTGCTGCGTGTTTCTGCTTCTGCTGCGTGTTTCTGCTGCGTGTTTCTGCTGCGTGTTTCTGCTGCGTGTTTCTGCTTCAGCTGCGTGTTTCTGCTGCTGCTGCGTGTTTCTGCTGCTTCTGCTGCGTGTTTCTGCTTCTGCTGCGTGTTTCTGCTGCTGCTGCGTGTTTCTGCTGCTTCTGCTGCGTGTTTCTGCTTCTGCTGCTTCTGCTGCGTGTTTCTGCTTCTGCTGCGTGTTTCTGTTTCTGCTGCGTGTTTCTGCTTCAGCTGCGTGTTTCTGCTTCTGCTGCGTGTTTCTGCTTCTGCTGCGTGTTTCTGCTTCTGCTGCGTGTTTCTGCTGCTTCTGCTGCGTGTTTCTGTTTCTGCTGCGTGTTTCTGCTGCTTCTGCTGCGTGTTTCTGCTTCTGCTGCTGCTTCTGCTGCGTGTTTCTGTTTCTGCTGCGTGTTTCTGCTTCAGCTGCGTGTTTCTGCTTCTGCTGCTTCTGCTGCGTGTTTCTGCTTCTGCTGCTTCTGCTGCGTGTTTCTGCTTCTGCTGCGTATTTCTGCTGCGTGTTTCTGCTGCTTCAGCTGCGTGTTTCTGCTTCTGCTGCGTGTTTCTGCTTCTGCTGCTTCAGCTGCGTGTTTCTGCTTCTGCTGCGTGTTTCTGCTTCTGCTGCGTGTTTCTGCTTCTGCTGCGTGTTTCTGCTGCTTCTGCTGCGTGTTTCTGCCGTTTCGGAGGGGAGACCCCCCCCCCCCCCCGCTCGATTTTATCTGTTTATTTCCCCCCCTCCTCCCCCACTTCATTCATGCCCCGGTTGTGGCGAGTGCGTGTTTGAGAGTGAGGAAACGGTCGGGCAGCGAAGCACGTGGACTGCAATGGGGCTGGCTGCCCATTGAACGCAGTGCAGAAAAAAACAAGCTGCTTTCACAACCAAAGAAAACCTCAAATTTGGTCAAATTTTTGTGATCATAAACGTAATTATTATTTATCGGCTTTGTGAAACAAGGATTGTTTTGGTTCAAAAGTTTTGGGAAAATACAATCTTTACATCTGAGCCCTGAGTTTGTTGTCTATATCTATACCCCAGTGTCTCAGGGACTTAAAATGCTGTTAGCCAACCGGTGGCATTTTATCATCAAACTCAAGTTCATGGCTCTCTCTGTGGTTTGATGTCCCAGAGCCTTAGAAATGTAACCCTTTTCCAGATTGATATATTTCAACAACTTTTTTTTTTCCCTCATCTCTTCTGGAATTTCCTTTGATCGTGGCAAGGTGTGCCTGTAGAAACTTTGTGGTGACTACTTGACACAAGGTTCAGTGAGTGAGGTTTACATTCAGCAGGGCTGTCTGCAATCAATCCTGGCTGTATTCAATCAGCCGAATCTATAAATTTGGTTAATGGTTGATTGAATAACTTAGGGGGCAATTTTTCCCCTCATAGGTGAGATGGGTATTTGATAACTTTTTCTGTTAAATAAATGTAATATTAGTTTTAGAAATGCATTTTCAGTTTACTCTCTTTCCCTTTGTCTTATATTACATTTTGTCTTAAAATCTGAAACCATTCGGTGTTACAAATATACAGTTATTGAGGAAATCAGGAAAGGTTCAAATACTTTCTCACAAAACTGTAGCTGGCAACTCATTATACAATAAATAGGCATTACATTACATGGCTCGACATTAACGGTAGCACCGGGCGACAACCTATCCCAGCATCCAGTGCGGAATACACCCTGGTCAGGGTTTCCAATCCGTTTCTTTCATGTACTTTATAGGCTATGCGCCGAAATATGTACGCATTATTTATTTACTGTAAATTTGCCAAGAACTAAACTTCACACAATATGCTTTTCATATGAAGCGTGCAGATCGTTAATGGAGCTTCAGAACACAACTGAGGGAAGTTTTATTTCGCTGTCATATGTCTGGTATTCCTCATTCACTGTCATCGGGACCTCCAATGTTTTGCGCTGACAGCCCAGACATGCGCGACACAGGCGCACTTCCGGGTGCTCCGCAGGTTAGGCAGGCTGATGTCAATGGTCTGAAATGCTGTTTGCTTTTCAGCAATTCTTTCAGGATTCTTTCTTTCACGTGTCTTAGCAAGTAGCCGACCTGTTTATATGCGAAACCTCGACAGTTGGCTTTCTGGGAATTTCGGACGGATTTGTTTGGTTAAAATTTGTTCGCCAGTTGACAAATTAAGTTATCGTTTCCGTGACTATCTGAATACTTGATTGCGTGACGTTGGTTTCTTAAAAGCGAAGCGTGTGTGTATGAATTTATATTAAAAGAAGCTGGAAACAGGACTTTTCATTTAAAGTTTTACGCGAACAATGCAGCTCCCGTCTAACACAAGCGCGAGACTGTCTTGCTGGTTTCGGCAACGCAGGTACGTTTACGTGCGGACGTCATGTTTAAAGGTAAGGCGCATTGCATATAAATTCTGAAATCATACAAGCCCGTGCACAGCTCACATGAGTACCGGCTGCTAATGAGGTCAGAAGCCCATTGAACGTGTCGAAGACATCGCTCACACGGAAGCAATCTGTCGGAGTGCTCTAAAGCCGACTGTATCCGTGTGGAGCGCTGTCCTTTACATCACTTGACAGACTTCAAAGTTAATTTGAGGTCAGTCACAAAACTTTACCCCGTTATCTTCAGGAAGCCAAGCTTTCTGCCTCAGTGATCAGTGGAATATAAGCCAGAACAGGACGGATCTAATTTTGTGGATGCTCTTCAAGAAAATTAAACCTGACTGCTGACTTTACCTCTTTCCCATTGTGGCTATTTTTATTCAGGGGGGCGGGTGTTATGCCAACAATTATTACTGTGGTTTCACGGTTGTGATGGTCATGCGCATTCTCCTAAGTAAGCGTGAGAATAATACTACGACCGGTCTATTTCAATGGCTGATTTAATGAAGGAGCATTTTACCATAAAATAAAACACTGGTGAACAGAGAGCTTGCGGTGTCCCACACACACGGCCCTTAACGGTCTGTCTGCCACATCCAAATCGAGCAGTGTTGGCGAAATGGCAGGCATGTCGTAGCCAATCCCTGGCCACTTCATAACCCCCCCCCCCCCACTCAGGAGATGTGTTCTGCAGCCTGTGTGTTCATGAATGAAGAGCCACTGCTGCTCGGTCCCTGCTCCTCCCTAATCTGCTGCTCGGTCCCTGCTCCTCCCTAATCTGCTGTTCTGTCCCTGCTCCTCCCTAATCTGCTGCTCGGTCCCTGCTCCTCCCTAATGTGCTGCTCGGTCCCTGCTCCTCCCTAATCTGCTGCTCTATCTCTGCTCCTCCCCAATCTGCTGCTCGGTCCCTGCTCCTCCCTAATCTGCTGCTCGGTCCCTGCTCCTCCCTAATCTGCTGCTCTGTCCCTGCTCCTCCCTAATCTGCTGCTCTGTCCCTGCTCCTCCCTAATCTGCTGCTCGGTCCCTGCTCCTCCCTAATCTGCTGCTCGGTCCCTGCTCCTCCCTAATCTGCTGCTCGGTCCCTGCTATTCCCTAATCTGCTGCTCTGTCCCTGCTCCTCCCTAATCTGCTGCTCTATCTCTGCTCCTCCCCAATCTGCTGCTCAGTCCTTGCTCCTCCCTAATCTGCTGCTCTGTCCCTGCTCCTCCCTAATCTGCTGCTCTGTCCCTGCTCCTCCCCTAATCTGCTGCTCGGTCCCTGCTCCTCCCTAATCACTCAGAGGGGGAGGGGTGCCGCTCCAGAGCAGTCAGAGTTATCGCAGGTGTTTGCTGGATGCAGAGCGGTGATTTTTCTTCATTTAAAATGGCCGATACTCCGGCATGGATTTGTCATCACCGCGCGCTCGCTGACGATGATTAGAAAGTGATGGGGTCTAATGTGAGGGATGGGAAATCATCTCAGTCCTGACGTGTCAATTATATTGTTGTGTTGCCCCCCCCCCCCCTTCCCCGCCCCCCCACTCACCCCCCTACCCCCCCCTTTCCACCCACTCACCCCCCTACCCCCCCCCCCTTTCCAAATCCACCCCCCCCACCCTCTTCCCAATCCACCCCCCCACCCTTCCCACCCTTCCCAATCGCCCCCACCCCTTCCCCCCCCCCCCCCCCCCCCCCCGCTCCACCCCTGTGCCCCCTCTCCTGTCTGCAGAACCTCTGATGGTGCAGACTCGGCAGGGGTAGTGGTGGTCAGCCGGCTGAGCATGGGGGAGATGGAGGACGGCGGGGTGGACCACGTCACGGCGGACGCGCGGGGACAGACGGTAGGGCCGCCGCCGCCGCTGCTAAACCGCTCAAATTACCTGACAGCTGATTGGCTCATCCAGACGCTCTGTGTTCAGGCTGATGCTAGGGGGCTTTGAGGTGTCATTAGTCAGGTAACCAAATGAGATTCATATGCTTCTGACAGTACTCAGCACCTGTGTGTGTGTGTGTGTGTGTGCGCGTGTGTGTGAAGGCGATGTGTCTGAGGCTTGAGAGTGTGTGTGTGTGTGTGTGTTTGTAAAGGCTAGGTGTCTGAGGCTGGAAAGTGTGTGTGTGTGTGTGTATGAGTGTGTGTGTGTGTGTGTGTGTGTGTGTGTGTGTGTGTGTGTGTGTGTGTGTGTGTGTGTGTGTCTTTGTAAAGGTGCTGTCTCTGAGGCTGTAGAATGTGTGTGTGTGTATGAGTGTGTGTGTGTATGAGTGTGTGTGTGAATGTGTGTGTGTGTGTGTGTATGTGTGTGTGTGTGTGTGTGTAATCCAGCCGCCTGCAGCTCCTCTGGGTGCCTGTGCACCTGCACATTAAGCACGTGCTGCAGCTGTGCTGCCTGCCTGCCTGAGGCTGCACGTGCTCCGTGTCAAGAGGAGTTTGCCCAAATGACGGTGATAACTCATGTGTCGTGTCTTACAGCGTGTCTGGCTGATTAACCGAGCCGCGGAACAGGCAGAATTAAGCAGTTTTACACAAAGACACGGCGAAGCTGCAGAGATCCTCTCTCCTCTGGCAGCTCTTTAATGAAAACAGGGAAATTATGTGTGAGTGCATGTGCTTGTGACTGATTGATGACAATTTTCTTTTTCTTTTTTTTAAAAGCTTTAGATGCCTTAGGTTTACAACAAGCAAAGGAGATGCAGGTGCAAAATGTAATCAGGCTGTTTTAGAAAAGGAGATTTTTTTCCCCCTCATTTGATCCAGAAATTAAAAATGAAAAAGTACATTGTCGGAGATACTTCACAGCACTGAAATGAAAAGTTCATATGCATATTTAACAGGGTGACTGTCAGAATCCTTTGTAGTTTCCACTCTAAGTGTGTGAGGCACCCTTTCTTCTTTGAAACTAATTAAATTCTGTTTTGCATTAGGTGAAATTGGGTCATGACAGTTTTTTTTAAAATTTTTAAACCAGAGATCGATGAAATTCTAATGCACGGGCATGGGTGGGGGGGGGGGGGGGGGGGGTGGGGGGGGGGGGGGGGGACTCTATTTCAGCTCTGCTTTTGGCTCCTAAGATGTGATGTTAACTGTGTTTAAAGCTGTGGACTTAATGTGCTATTATAAGAGTCATTGTGCCAGACCTGGGTTTGATGGCTGAGGCACGTCAGACTCCGTGTGGCTCAGTCCATATGGAATATGGAAATGGAATATGATGTGAGTCCAGGAATCTACAGAGCCGCCTCTAGACAGCTGCACAGGTGCACCTCTGAGAAGATAACAGCGGTCTGCATTATGATTTCCAGAGTTTCTGACAAGTACAAAAGTACTTCTACAAATGGCAAAGCAATTTTGTTATTTTTAAACCTCTGACTTACTGTACCACAGAGCTGCCAGTATAAAAGAAAGACCGGTTCACTGTTTGTTTCTCATGGAGATCTGGGGTCTGAAGATGCTGAGTGTTGGGCTCTCTGCTTGCAGTGCACGCTGGTGTGTGAGTCTCTACACGGCACCACCAATGACAAGGACAACAGCCCTCTGGTGAACGCGGGTGAGTTCTCTTCTGCTTGTTCGCAATTTCAGTTTTACACTCTGTTGTGCAATATTATTTATATTTTATACACTACGCTGTTTACTAGCTAATGGATACTAGTGCATTTAAAATGTAGTTTTTTTTTCTTCTGACAATGTGCATTTTACGTTGTTATTTCCAGATGTCCTCGGGTTTTCAGTGTGTACCTTTTTAAGAAGTCACCAAGGGGCGTTCTCTAAAAAATGGCCGATCATTTACATTACAATTATAATTTAGCATGCATGTCCAGTCGAAGCTTGGAATTTGATTAAAGTTGTGTGAAGTGTGTTTGAAATGAACCCCGGGGGGGTGGGGTGGGGGGGGGGGGGGGGGTAGATGGATGTGGCAGGAGAGCCCCTCCGCGCCGCGGGCCTCATGCGTTTATACTCGCTGGATGCCGCGGGGCCGGCGTGGGGCCGGCGTGGGGCCGGCGTGGGGCCCCGGGCTGCGTTTGGTCCGCCTCTCGCTGCAGTGCAGGGACACGCCGCTGGAGCTGGGCTGTGTGACCTTCAGCTGCGGTGGCGAGGGCTTCGAGCCGCGGGCCTCGCTGAAAAGCTCTCATTCTCTCAGCGAGCAGCGCAGCGTCATTCCACAGCTGTGCTGACGGACCGGCTGAATCAGAGCGCTGGAAAGGCTTTTCACACCGCAGTCATCCCGCAGCCAGTTAGCGGACGCAAGGTCACTCTCAGGGGCAAGAATGCTGTCTACTGAACGGAGATAGAACTCATTGAGGGGATAACGGCAGATTTATTTTTTCTGTTCCCTCGTGTTATTGTAGACGCTCCATATACACCACCGTATACACACATATGTTTGAAAGGGTTGTATTATTTAAAAAAAGAAGAAAAAGTTTTATATTCTGAAATATTTGACAAAATCTATGTGTAGTCATTCCATATCAAGTCTGGCCAGGGACCACCTGCAATACCTTCTGTGACCTCCACAGATCCCCTGTTGAGAACCCAGCGCGTGGATCTCAGTATGTTATAATGACCCGTTTAATGTTTAGGCTATTTTTTAAACGTCTTGGTAATGAAGTGATGCTGTGCCAGTTTGATTTCATCGACACTTTGCACACATGCGGTTGCTCGATGTTGACAGTGCAAATAATCCATTTAGATCACGTCTTCCTAATGAATTGCCTTTCTGTGCGGCGGTTCACCGATGACCTCATTAAGAGCTGAGCAGTGATTGGGTGCTGCGGCCTGCTTGTGCGTCAGACCTGTGGCAGTTTGAGGGCAGCCTGCTTCGGTAGGTGTGTCCCTGCTGGTCTGGCACAAAAACCGAGAATTCAGTTTGATATGGATTATATGTCCAGGATCTGCTTAATAGCAGGAAACTGTTTGGCAGACTAAGGGGTGAACAGGCTGGGACCCCCCCACCCCCCCCCCCCCCACCCCCATTTTTATTGACGCCAGTTAAAATTTGAAACATCCAGTGACTAGAGGTTGTCACAGTGCTGGCAGTTATATATGGGAGTCTCTGCATCCTAAATAAGTATTAACTCAGTTAATTTGTGATGCTTTAGGTACTGACTGACCGGTCAGCTGATCAGGGTCCGTGCCCTGGAGCAGTGAATGCCTTCTCACGGTTCTTATGGGAGAGTCTCTCTCTTATTGTCATGGATGAAAAAGGTGTTCATTAGAAACGGGTCTCATTTTTCATTGATAAAAAAAAACTGGAAATATTCATTCCCTTCTGTAAAAAAGTGCATGTGTTTTTTAGCAGCATAAATGAAATGGCAGTAAGTAGCTGCTGTGTAGGCTGCAGTGAAACGTTCTTTAACGTGTTGTTTTCCACAGTAATGGAAGCATTGACTCATTAACAGTGCGATGAGCAGCTCGGGTTGGGGTGGGGAGTCAGAACGCTGCTGCTGCCCTCTTGTTGTTCCCTCATGCTGACGGGGAAAGAATCGACCCGAGCAGCTGCCCAACCGCAACTCTAGCTGCTGCTAACATACCTAGCGCCGTACCTAGCGTCGTGCCTAGCTTCATACCTAGCGGCGTACCTAGCATCATGCCTAGCGTCGTACCTAGCGTCATACCTAGCGTCGTACCTAGCGCCGTACCTAGCGTCGTACCTAGCGTCATACCTAGCGTCATACCTAGCGTCGTACCTAGCGTCATACCTAGCGGCGTTGTACCTAGCATCGTACCTAGCGCCATACCTAGCGCCGTACCTAGCATCGCACCTAGCGCCGTACCTAGCTTCATACCTAGCGTCGTACCTAGCGCCATACCTAGCGCCGTACCTAGCATCGCACCTAGCGTCGCACCTAGCGCCGTACCTAGCGCCATACCTAGCGCTTTTCTCCATCAGTAGCTTTCAGATTTTCTCTGAAGTTTTTTTCTAAGGAAGAGTCACTCCAGTCTTCATCTTTTCTGCTCAAGCAGTTGACATTTGAAACTGCGCCTTGTCTCAGATATCGTGGCGCACAATTATTATTCTTTTTATTTTTTACATGACAACAGGTCTTGGCATCATTTAGTTATCTTTGAACGTGTAGATCTTTGAATGTCTTAAATATGTCGTGGAACAATTTACTATCTTGGGAGTTGAATTGATTTTCATAGAACTGGACCAGTTTGATTGAATGATGTTTATTGAAGTAACATGTCTATTGGTTATGTTTGTCTTCACACAGTGCGGTTTTAAATTGCTGCGGGTTCAGTGTCACATCTTTGTCATCAAGCAATTCTGGTTTTGCGTGACTCAGCCTGTAATGATGAATAATTTGTCTTTCTGATCATCCCAATGCATCCGCATACCCTGGTGCAGGAGACGTGAAGATATGCACGTATTATTCAGTCGCTCATACGTGCTGATCTTTCTCGTTTTGTTAAATCCTGTTTTTGCTCTGTTTCTGGAGCCAGCTACTCCAGACAGAGTGTCTTAATCTGCTGGTTATCCTTAATTGTACCAAAAGTAGACGACGCCCATGCTTTGGCACTATTGCTAAGCCAACAGTGTTTTAAATAGAGAACGTGGTTGAACGGATTATAGAAGGAGACAAAGATTTAGGTTTACTGAAGAGGAGATAGGGGCTGTAATTGGGAATACAAGTGTAAAAAACAGTGTGTTTTAATGAGATTTCACTCGCAGTCTTTTGGTTATTTGTTAAGCCAACTTAATCTGTGATTTGTACCTTCAAAATAAAATGCGACTTGGTTATATATATTTATTTGGCTTACCTAAGCTGCTTCAGTGATGTAAGAGCCTATTCCAGTGAAGGATAAAAATTAAAATGATTTTTACCTTTCAGAATTAAATCAGAGTTCCAAATGACCCCCTTTCCCCTAGTGTTTATATCTGTGAGGTTCTATTTTCTTTGGAAACCCTGTTAAACTAATTAAATTAGCTTTGTTTCCCTGACATTATAAAATAAAAACACCCAAACCGTAGTCATTGATATTCAGTAGCGTTTCAAGAGAGAAAAAAAGATCTTCATAGAGAAAGGAAAGAAATTATCATGTTAAAAAAAACGGTAGTTTGCTCCTTGTATTGATAGATAATCTTGTCATGAAAAAGAGTGTAGAATATTCAGCAGTTTGATTTGAAAGCGTATTCTATAGCTCTATTGTTGAGCTTCAGGCTGGGACTTGCTTTGGGGAAATGAGAGTGCGTGTGTAATTATGCACCATTGAGGACGAGTTTAACTGAGTCAAGGTGCGGGGGGGTAATTTTCCTGGACGGAAGCCGTTCCCGGTCACACTGATTTGGGGGGGGCCTTTCTTGGTGTGATTATGTTTTGACTGCCGCTCTTGCTGCAGATTCCAAGCTTGGCCCCGTTATTCATTAAAGAAGGTGCTTCCTGTGAATTGCAGGGACAAAAGAAGCAGGAACCGTTTGACAGTTTAACAGCTTAGGAACCCCAGCACCCCCACCCTGCTCCGCTCCCCCCCCCACCCCCCCACCCCCCGCCTCCTGCCCCCCCGATTCTCTTCACTGTACTGCTCTCGCTGATAAGAGCTTAATGCTCTCTTCAGCCCCCTTCCATTGATGGGTTTTTTTTGCCACTTTCAAAATTCAAAACTGCAGAAATGTTGAGTTTGAAAGTATGTTAATAGTCCCACATTTTAATAACCCAGTGAAAAGTTTGAAATACGCAGTCTGAAGTTACACTGAATTATCATAAACATTTTCAATATGCATTTAAAACCGGTAATGGCATGGTGACTTTTGCAGAATGACTTCATTTTCCAAACAGCCAAACAGAAACAAAAAAGACAGTGATTTATAAAAACTGTAGCAGAAATATGCTTACGTATCATACAGCTAAATTAATGCAATTAAATCTATTTCATGAGAACAGTTGGGTTTCAGCAGTAATTGAGCCGTAATGGGGTCTACAGGAACAGGTTTGAGCCATAATGGGGTATGTAGGGACTGGTTTGAGCCATAATGGTGTCTGTAGGAACAGGTTTGAGCCATAATGGTGTCTGTAGGAACAGGTTTGAGCCATAATGGGGTATGTAGGAACATGTATGGGGGTATGTTGAGCACTCAATGCCTTGAATATCACCATGGCAGTGCTCCCTGTTCACGCTCTCCAAACGCTGATTTTCTGTCTTGCAGTGTTCAAGAACCCGGTGTGTAAAGTTTACAGATTCCAGACGGTGGACTGCAAATGGATGCTGGTTCGGGAGCAGATGGCCGAGTGTACGCTGTCCTTCAACATCCCCAAGCAGCTCCTCACACTGTACATACAGGAGGACATGCGCAGGTGAGACTGCTTACGCTGCGCATACAGGAGGACATGCGCAGGTGAGACTGCTTACGCTGCGCATACAGGAGGACATGCGCAGGTGAGACTGCTTACGCTGCGCATACAGGAGGACATGCGCAGGTGAGACTGCTTACGCTCCTCATGCAGGAGGACATGCGCAGGTGAGACTGCTTACGCTGCGCATACAGGCGGCCATGCGCAGGTGAGACTGCTTACGCTGCGCATACAGGAGGACATGCGCAGGTGAGACTGCTTACGCTGCGCATACAGGAGGACTGCGCAGGTGAGACTGCTTACGCTGCGCATACAAGGCCAGGTGAGACTGTGCGCATACAGGCGCAGGTGAGACTCGTTTAACTGCGTAAAATTAGCTTACGCACAGCGTCTGTCTGTTTAGCACTTCAAAGCTCTGGAAGAGCAGACAGCCTCTTCTTCTGGCTGCCTTTGTGTTGTGTGTACAATCTGTGGGTTTACCCAGAGTGCACTTCTGCACCCTCAGAAGTGAGAATGGCTGCCCTGGGACTGCAGAAACGTGCGGAACTGAGAAAGTTGAGAGTGAGTTTGGGGAGCTCCTCACAGCGAGGGCCCACTGACCCTTTAAAAAGATAACACAGGTCTGGTGTGAAAAAGCCCAAAAACATCCGAGCTTCTGCTTGGGCTTGAAGCTTTCTTGGCTGGCTTGTGAGGGTGTAAAACGTGGGTTTGTTTCCTCCCCCCCCCGATTTAGAGATCAGCAGCCGAGCGTCTTCTCCTCCGTCTCCTGTAGTTTTGAAATCGGCGTGTTTGAAATCGGCGTGTTTGAAATCGGCGTGTTTGAAATCGGCGTGTCCTCGCGTCTGTTCCGCGGTGCGGTGCGTGTTCCCGGCTCGTAGTCTGATACGCTAGCGTCTCCCCACCTTCCTCCTACATCAACGTGAAGGAAAGTCGAAGGAAAATGTCGCTGATGAAGTGTCTTCCTCCTCCACATTATTTTGCGGAATTGATGATGAATGTTTCGTCTGTGGATGGGGCATTAGCCAGACGTATGAAGCCAGATGCAAAACTAGGCATTTAAAAGGTTCCAATTGACAGGAGTTCAAAAGACAACATTTGTCTCAATTTCATACATTTTCTCCAGTCCGAAGAGGAAAATACAAACCTTTAGAACTGGTTTCTGTGCAAATGTGTGTAGTCCCGGTCCTGTAGGGTTTACTGCCTGCTTCTCTGAATGTGTGTAGTCCCAGTGTAGGGCTGACTGTCTGCTTCTCTGAATGTGTGTAGGGTTTACTGTCTGCTTCTCTGAATGTGTGTAGGGTTTACTGTCTGCTCTCTGAATGTGTGTAGTCCCGGTCCTGTAGGGCTGACTGCCTGCTTCTCTGAATGTGTGTCATGCATGGCGTGTGATGTTCCCTGTGGTGGACTTCAGGAACATCTTAATAAATGAGTTTTAGCTCTCAGCTTGTGTTCTGCAGTTATTCAGCGATAGAGATGTCTGTTCAGTGTCAGGTCCTGCTGCTCATGCCCAGACAGCCTGATGCATCTTGGAGCTGGCTAGCCCATCTGAAGTAATGGGGCCTATCTAGCTCAGAGTCCCAGCCCAGCCCCAGGTGGGACTCCAGATGTTGGTGGTTGTTTCACTGCCCCGAAGGCTCAGCTCCAGAATATCAGGGGTTCAGGGGTCACACACGCATGCTGGGGGACAGGCTGGGTACAGTAACGGAACAGGCCTGTGTTCCAAGTAGGTCGTTCAACGTTGGAGAGAAAAAGGAGGTTAAATATCTACGCCTGTGCGAAAGGCAGATATGAGGGCGATGTGCACATCCAGTGAGTCAGATGAGCAGTCAGATTGCTGGCCTCTGATTGGTAGATGCTGAAGTGCAGGGCCCTGGGTACGAGGCTGCGGATTACCGCTAAGGGGTTAAGATGTTACGCGCCTGCTGCTCTTGGACAGGGAGGGGAGAAAAAGACATTTTTATTTTTCTTCTTTTACAGTATGAAGCTTTCAGGAGTTCCCTTTGTTCCCCTCGCATATCATTTATTCAGCCCCTTCGCCGCCACGGCGGCTGCATTAGAGTCGGGGTTCGAGCTGCTCTGCTGAGCTGCCGCTGTGCCTGCGCGCATATCAGCACGGCTGTCCTGAGGCGGGGGGGGGGGGTTGACGTCTTTTAGTGTCTCAGCCTCTCTGATGGTGCTCCGTCCCTCCCTGTCTTCAGTTCTCTCTCTCTCGCTCTCTCTCTCTCCTGTCACTCTTTCCCTTTAAAGGCTCTTTTTTCCCCCAGAGTTTGAGTCTCTCTCTCCTCCCTGCTTCTCTCTGCCACCGGCCCGCAGCCTCTGTCTCCTGTGAAACCAGAACGAGCCGAGCAGGCGCGTGCCGACCGGTCCAGACCGGTCCAGACTGGTCTTGGGTGGATGATGTGGAGATGTAATTAAGATGGTGTGCTTCCTTCAGCCATGTTGAATGCCATGTCTATCCAGCACACTGCAAATCCCAAAAATCAAGCCAGTCTCAACAAGTAGTTTATTTCTAGTACCTTTTTTGCTAAATAAGACAAAAATATTGCCAGTGGGGTAAGAAAATCTCACTTTGCAAACAAACAGTAATAGTAACAAGATAATATTTTCTACATGAGAGACGAACAAAAGATGATATGCCTCATTGAAAGACTGAAGTACTTGTGAAGACAGACGTGTTCTGCAGGGCAGGCAGCAGAGATTGGAGCGATTGAGGCAAATCTGCATCATGGAAAGCAGAAGAATAAACAGCCACAGCAGTGAATCAACACTCAAACAGCCTTTCATATTCAGCAGAGCTGAGAGAGGTGGCCGAAGTGTGAGAGATCATTATCTGAGGTTTTGGGAGAATACAGAAAGGCATGCATTAAACTGTAGAAAATGCAGTGTTGCTGTTTTTTGTAAATTCTGTACTAATAACCCTACTACAAATGTATCTCTGCGTGGTACCTGTTAAAGCCTCTGTGTTCCTGTGTGTTTACGGTGAGAGGAACTCGGTGTGTGTTTATGGTGAGAGGAACTCTGTGTGTGTTTACGGTGAGAGGAACTCGGTGCGTGTTTACGGTGAGAGGAACTCTGTGTGTGTTTACGGTGAGAGGAACTCGGTGTGTGTTTATGGTGAGAGGGAACTCGGTGTGTGTTTATGGTGAGAGGAACTCTGTGTGTGTTTACGGTGAGAGGAACTCGGTGCATGTTTACGGTGAGAGGAACTCGGTGTGTGTTTACGGTGAGAGGAACTCGGTGCATGTTTACGGTGAGAGGAACTCAGTGTGTGTTTACGGTGAGAGGAACTCGGTGCATGTTTACGGTGAGAGGAACTCGGTGTGTTTACGGTGAGAGGAACTCGGTGTGTGTTTACGGTGAGAGGAACTCGGTGTGTGTTTACGGCGAGAGGAACTCGGTGTGTGTTTACAGTGAGAGGGACTCTGTGTGTGTTTACGGTGAGAGGAACTCGGTGTGTGTTTACGGTGAGAGGAACTCGGTGCATGTTTACGGTGAGAGGAACTCTGTGCATGTTTACGGTGAGAGGAACTCGGTGTGTGTTTACGGTGAGAGGAACTCGGTGTGTGTTTACGGTGAGAGGAACTCGGTGTGTGTTTACGGCGAGAGGAACTCGGTGTGTGTTTACAGTGAGAGGGACTCTGTGTGTGTTTACGGTGAGAGGAACTTGGTGTGTGTTTACGGTGAGAGGAACTTGGTGTGTGTTTACGGTGAGAGGAACTCGGTGTGTGTTTACGGCGAGAGGAACTCGGTGTGTGTTTACAGTGAGAGGGACTCTGTGTGTGTTTACGGTGAGAGGAACTCGGTGTGTGTTTACAGTGAGAGGGACTCTGTGTGTGTTTACGGTGAGAGGAACTCGGTGTGTTTATGGTGAGAGGAACTCGGTGTGTGTTTATGGTGAGAGGAACTTGGTGTGTGTTTACGGTGAGAGGAACTTGGTGTGTGTTTACAGTGAGAGGGACTCTGTGTGTGTTTACGGTGAGAGGAACTCGGTGTGTTTATGGTGAGAGGAACTTGGTGTGTGTTTACGGTGAGAGGAACTTGGTGTGTGTTTACGGTGAGAGGAACTCGGTGTGTGTTTACGGTGAGAGGAACTCGGTGTGTGTTTACAGTGAGAGGGACTCTGTGTGTGTTTACGGTGAGAGGAACTCGGTGTGTTTATGGTGAGAGGAACTCGGTGTGTGTTTATGGTGAGAGGAACTTGGTGTGTGTTTACGGTGAGAGGAACTTGGTGTGTGTTTACGGTGAGAGGAACTCGGTGTGTGTTTACGGTGAGAGGAACTCGGTGTGTGTTTACAGTGAGAGGAACTCGGTGCATGTTTACAGTGAGAGGGAACTCAGTGTGTTTACAGTGAGAGGGACTCGGTGCATGTTTACGGTGAGAGGAACTCGGTGTGTGTTTATGGTGAGAGGAACTCGGTGTGTTTATGGTGAGAGGGAACTCGGTGCATGTTTACGGTGAGAGGAACTCGGTACATGTTTACGGTGAGAGGGAACTCTGTGCATGTTCATGGCGAGCGGTTGCGGAGACAGACAGACAGAGCGCGGAGTTCAGCGCGTGGTGTGTCCGGCTCGGCTGTGGGGGCTAAACGGCGCTCTGCAGAGGGGCGGCTGGAGGATCGGAGCGGCACGCCGGGCTTAACCTTCCGCTGTGATCAGGTCCGCCGGCCCTTTAATGGCCACGCGGAGCCAGCGCCTCCGGTTGAGTCTCACATCTGAGAGCCGCCGCAGATCCCCGCTGCTGCAGTGGGACACAGAGGGAGGAGCGCCCCCTTCTGGCACCACGTGCAACAGCAGCCTGGTTTTCCTGTACGTTCTGCCGTCCGGGTGCTGATCAGGTCCAGGCCAGCTCGGCGCGGGCTCTGTAGCGGGGGACTGCGTGACTGCAGCTGTGATTGGCCCCAGGGGTTCAGCTCACAGAGCCGCCGAGAGCCGACTGCGGAAAAACCGTCACTTTCAAACCGCTTCTTTCTTTCAGTCCTCCCGCGCTGTGATTGGGCGTGTCATTTCCAGGCTGGTTTATGTGTGCGAGTATCGCTCACCGTCATCATCATCATAACCATGTGCTTGTGCCACTTCATCCGTTAGCATATAATCAGCTACGTAATGCCGCCGGAGGCTTCATGGCTGATATCAGCTCACACAAACTCTGCTGGCCAATCACGCGGCACCTCCACGGGTGTGCATCGCTGAACGGCGGGCTTGTTCTCTGCGGCCGTTTTCACCCAATCGAAGTGGGTTATTCAGCAGCTCCTGAAGCCCAAATATGGAAGTTGTTTTTGCGATATTTTAAAAGTGAAGCCCATCTGTCCCAGTTTAAAAAAGCTGATGTGGTTTAGGCAGTCCGCACTGACAGATGTCTGTCCGCCATTCTGAAGGCTATAATAACACAGTTCGGCTCTAACGACAGTTATATCACTCAAGTTCTCCCCCTGCAAGGGAGCCCAGAGTGCTTTTCAAAGAGCAACAGCAAAAATGAAGCTTCTGTTAGAACAGCTCTCCACAAATAAAAGTCAATTTTTTGCCAAATTATAAGGTGTCGCAGTAGTCCTGTAAATAGACTTGAATGAAAGTTGGTAAGACAGAGATGTAATGTTTTAATTACTGTGACAGTTGTGTCTCACTCGATATCGTGTTTCATTATGTGCACTCTGTAATTACTTGGTCAACTGTATCCTGCGTTTTTTTCTCTCTTGATTAAATATATTTCAGTTACCTTGCTATGAATTACTGTTTTAAGTAATGATCGATGGCTTCATCCTTGTGCGCTTGCTAACTAGCCTGTCCGCTTATGCCGACAGCACTGAAATTAACATTTAAAATATAAAACACATAACCTTATGTATCACCCCAGATAGACGACATGGTTTAATATTACTATGCTTCTGACATCACTCATCATGCCTGACTAACAGTCCAAATTAACTGTCTGGAAAAAAAACGTACGAAAAAAAGCCACTGTGCTTGTCATCATCAAAACAGTCATAACATTTTCTTAAAATACAATTGTCTTCTATCTTAATTGGAGAACATTAGATATTCAAGCCTCTTGTGAACAATATTAAATAAAATATCTGTGTAAAGTAAAATTAATTACCACTTCAAAATCAAGAAAGCTGGATTGAAAGAATGCATTTTTGAAGGCACAGGCAAATACACAAATGTTTTCGCAGCTAAATTCCACACATGAAAATATCCCAGTGTAAAAATAGGAGCTGTTGGATTCAGAACTGCGTATTCTGTAGTATTCATATGATTTTTCATTGCGTCATCCAGGCATGTTGAGTGCGAGTTATGACTAGAACGTTCCAGGAAACATCCAGGTTAAATCCGTCATACTTATACAAACAAGGCACTTTGAATAGCATCACTGATATCATCTCCCTACTGCAGGCGATCGCTTACTTTACCACCTCCCCTGATTGGCTGACACTAATGGTGGACTAGCGAGCAGGCCCAGGTAGCCTGACGCTAACAGTGGACTAGCGAGCAGGCCCAGGTAGCCTGACGCTAACGGAGGCCTAGCGAGCAGGCATCCTTTAGGCGGTGGACCGCGCCTGCCTGGAAGAAAGACAGCGTCTCAAGCTCGCGCATCATTCCCGCCCAGAGACGCGTATATTACCGCTAACATAAAAGCATCGAGCGTGTGGGCGGTGTGGATGCGTGGAAGCGTGCCAGTGGGGTTTGTTAGACGAATTATTGGCTCCACAGTCCTGTACAATACGCTCCCTGTGGGTGCTTTGATTGTACCTGACACCGCCAGCCTGAGTGGGCTGCAGTAATAAAGGTCTTTAATTGCGTTGCGTTTGTACTGGGGAGCGCTGGCTGTAATGTAAGCCCTCCGCACAGCAGCGGCTGGAGCATTGTTAACTTGCTGCTCGCTGCTCACTGCCAAGGCCCACGGCTTGTGTTCATTAAGTCGCGTTCGTGCTGAAGGGGGAATTGTGGTTAACCGTTGATAGCTATGAGTTTTTACAGTAATCAAGGTCCTTAAGTTTGAAGCATGAACTGTTAAAGGACAGTGCAGGTGGGCTAGATGACTTTCGTGTGTGTGGTTCTTTTATAAAGTTGAAGTACGTCCTGCTCTGTTCGTCAGAGTGTAGCTGAGGACAGGGCGTTTGTATTCAGACCCGCGCAGCCGAACCTCCCCAGCTGCAGGGTCTGGATTGGCTGCGGATTTTGGGCTGGGGGTGAAAGGGCTGGCCGTCACTAATCGGGGCGCTTCTGTCAGATGGGGGTCTGTAGCCCTGGTCCTGGAGAGCCACAGGGTCCTCCTTAAAATCAGAGACCTATTCCGACCCTGCAAACCATCTGCTTTCATCGATCCGTTTAGTGCAAACTTGTGCCTCTCCAGGACCAGAGTTCCAGACGTTGCTGCACTATAAAAACACAAGTAGTTGTGCTACTTTCCCTGTTTTAGTGATTCACACAGCTTTTAAACCTCAGCGTGCCGTGCGTGCGTTGTGTGGGGTCTCAGCGTCTGTAATAAGCTGCAGGATTCTGTGTCCCGGGTTGTGTTGGATGCTCACCCTGTTTCCTGCGTTTGGCCCTGTTTCCTGCGTTTGGCCCTGTTTCCTGCGTTTGGCCCTGTTTCCTGCGTTTGGCCCTGTTTCCTGCGTTTGGCCCTGTTTCCTGCGTTTGGCCCTGTTTCCTGCTTTGGGTCGAGCCTGAGCCTCACTCCCATACAGCATCATGGGCTGGAGGGTTCTGGGAAGGGTTTGGACCCGTTTGTGAATGTGGCGTGATGTATTTTGTTGAGTCTTCATTTGGTGGAACAGAGTGCTCTGCAAGCTCTCTACGTTAATACACTGCCTGCTGTGCTGATGCCCCCTGACTGTTAGGTAAAGGTGTGAACTATTCACCATGTCCTTGTGTGATGGATTTTACTGCGTGTGTATTTACCAAGTCAATGGATTTTAATTACGTTCTGAACTTTACTCAGGCTCTCCGTTTGTCTCTTTATCATTTCTCTCTGTTTCTCTGTCTCTCTCTATTTTTCTCACTCTCTCCCTCCCCCTCTATATCTCTCTCTCCCCCGCTCCCCTTCTCTCCCTTTCTCTCTCTCTCTCTCTCTCTAGGATACAGGAGCTGAAGGATCTTGGCGAGCTCTCCCCTCACTGGGATCATCTACGGAAGGAGGTGATCGCTCACTACAGCCAGGTTATCTGCGGCTACCAGGAAACCCTCACAGAGCTAAACAAGCTCACAGGTGAGTCCCTCCCAACCCCATCCATTACCCTCCCCAAAACCAACAGCCAGGAAACCCTCACAGAGCTGAACAAGCTCACAGGTGAGTCCCTCCCAACTGAACAAGCCTAACCCTAACCCTGAAACCCTCACAGAGCTAAACAAGCTCACAGGTGAGTCCCTCCCAACCCCATCCATTACCCTCCCCAAAACCAACAGCCAGGAAACCCTCACAGAGCTGAACAAGCTCACAGGTGAGTCCCTCTCGACTGAACAAGCCTAACCCTAACCCTGAAACCCTCACAGAGCTGAACAAGCTCCCTCCAGGTCCCTCCAGGTCCCTCCAGATCCCACCCATTAGCATCCCTAAAACCAGTAACAACTCTCGGCTCTTTCTCTGGGCTCGTTCCTGTATGCACATGCTTTGAGATTTGTGTGGTCACAGAGTTGAACTGAACTTATGGGCTTATCAATAGCTGTAAGTTTTTCTTTCAGCTTGGCCTTGGTCTTACGAAAGCTCTCGCCTGACATTGTTTGCCTTCCGTTCGAGTGTTTACCGGCTGCGGTGTAATTCGGGCATTTGTATTCTGTGTAGTCACACTGCAGGGGCGGCTGCGGCTTCATAGCTCAGTAAATCTCCGGACGCACTTGGCTGGGCTCTGCTGAACGAGCCTGGCTGGGGCTGGAGCCGCGGCAGGCTGAACATAAAGCCCCGGCCTGCGCACTGCGGAGGGGTCCTGTGGACGCACAGAAAATTACAGCAAACAAAAAGTTATCAGAACCCTCTGTGTACACATTTATATCAGATATAAACAGAAACTGTCAACAAAGTTTTGACTAGTATGCAAATAGGTAGGACGGGAAGGCTATTGAAATTGCTGTCGTCTTTGTGAAAGCGTTTATTTGTGGAGTGTCAGCGTAGATATCTGCAGCCAGTGTTGGCATTAGTTATTACATTACATTACATTACAGGCATTTAGCAGACGCTCGTATCCAGAGCGACGTACAAGTGCATCGGTTCAAAGTGCAAAGTGCAGTTATGAGACATGTATGACTTTGTGCTGAGGCCATTGAACTTTTCAGTGAGTTTTTTAATGAATTTTTTGTGGAAGTTTAGTGATAATTTTCTGCTTCACGAACTGAGCAGTCAGTAAGCCTAACTTGACAAACTGATTTTGTGAAGAGAGTGTAACACTTGCATTAACTTGTAAGTCAGAGTTAAGCACAAACGTTGATTGAAAGCAGGCCTAAATCTGTATTTTTCATATTTTTACATGTTTGTGTGCTCCTGGAGATGTTGTTGTTGCTGCTTTTGGTTTCTTGAGCGTTCTGAAGGTCTGCTCCATTTTCTCTCCGTTTAATTTTCTATTGTTTTGAGTTTCCGTAGCAACAAAACAATTTAATTTAAATCCAGGCCAGCAAGACTAAAAAGAAGCCAAAACTAATTCTGATGCTACACTTTAAGTCCCTGATTTATATATTCAGCCAGTGGGTGTAGAATTTGGAGAACCTTTGCAGGAGCGCTCATTGTGTAATTACATATGTGGAAGAAAAGGCACTTTGTTTTTAATGAAATGGAACCGTCTCAATTTTAGAGGAGCGCCTTCTGCCCACATCTTCGTTTTACTGGTGAGCTCTCGTTGAGTTTATGCCAAAGGTGAATTGCTTTTTACTTTTAAAAAAGTACATAGTTTTATTTCTTTATTTAACCTCACAGATCAGCTGAGAAGGCATTCTCTTTGCAGTGACGATCAATCCGAGATAGGGGGTGATTAGGTGGCAGAAGTAGAGAGCCAGTTTTTCTGGGAATTTGGCCAGGACATCGGGGTTAACGCCTCTACTCTCTGGAAGAGTGCCGTGGGATCTTTATGACCAGGGCGGGGCAGGAGCCCGTTTTAATGTGTGGTCTGTAGCACACACCTTCTACAGCACAGTGTCCCCATCACTGGGCTGGGGCACTGGGTTTTTGTTCTGAACTCCTCCTGCTGTCCCGACCAACACGTGCTCCCTCAGCAAGGGGGGGGGGGGGCGGCTACCTGAGCCCACAGCTGCTGGACGTCTGTAGTTAGCCCTGTGGGGGGGAGGGGGTGGGTTTAGGCTCTTGAGATGCTTGTAGGCAGTCCTGGCTTCTTTTCACTCTGTTTTCTTCCAGCTGAGCTGCATGGTGTGTAGCACACACACACACACACACACACACACACACACATGCGCACACACACACTCATACAAACAATAATTATCATTGGGGTATAGAGGCCCTGAGAGAGAGGCCCTTACCGCTCCACAGCGCCCCCTGGGTGTGGTGTGGGGTATAAGACTCGCTGCGTGTTTCTAACTGCATTGCAGTGCGATGCAGCTCTGTCACGTTTGCAGCAGGCACATTTATTAAGCAGCAGGTCGTCAGCGGGGTGATGCGCAGCCTGGCGCAGGGTGATGCACAGCCTGGCGCAGGGTGATGCACAGCCTGGCGCAGGGTGATGCGCAGCCTGGCGCAGGGTGATGCGCAGCCTGGCGCTGGGCTCCGGCTGTAATGAATGAGGCTCTTATGTTTGGTGCTGCTTGGTTTGGCTGCGCTGTGCTGTTCCAGGCCCCTCTCCCCTGCCCCTCTCCCCGCCCCTCTCCCTGCCCCTCTCCCCGCCCCTCTCCCTGCCCCTCTCCCCGCCCCTCTCCCTGCCCCTCTCCCCTGCCCCTCTCCCTGCCCCTCTCCCCTGCCCCTCTCCCCGCCCCTCTCCCCGCCCCTCTCCCCGCCCCTCTCCCCCCCCCCTCCCTCCCTCCCCTCCCCGCCCCTCTCCTGCCCCTCTCCCTGCCCTCTCCCTGCCCCTCTCCCCCCGCCCCCCCTCTCCCTGCCCCTCTCCCTGCCCCTCTCCCTGCCCCTCCCCCTCTCTCCCTGCCCCTCTCCCGCCCCTCTCCCTGCCCCCTCCCCCTGCCCCTCTCCCCTGCCCCTCTCCCCGCCCCTCTCCCTGCCCCTCCCCTGCCCCTCTCCCCGCCCCTCTCCCTGCCCCTCTCCCTGCCCTCTCTCCCTGCCCCTCTCTCCCTGCCCCTCTCTCCCGCCCCTCTCCCTGCCCCTCTCCCTGCCTCTCTCCCTGCCTCCCTGCTCTCCCCCGCCCCTCTCCCTGCTCCTCTCCCTGCCCCTCTCCCTGCCTCTCCCTGCTCCTCTCCCTGCCCCTCTCCCTGCTCCTCTCCCTGCCTCTCCCTGCATCTGTCTTATGAGGGATGATGGCTGCCCTCTCCCCACTTGAGCATGGAGACGGCGGTCGCCGTTCTGCATTTTGACGAGGCTGAGAGTCGCCCGTAGCGTCGCCCGTGCGGGTGCTGTCCCGCGCGGGAGGCCTGGCCTCTGCGTCTTCAGTTCCCCACGTCACAGAGAACCCCAGCGACTGCAGGATATTCATTATTGAGGCGTAATGTTATTAAAAATGCAAATTTTAAACTTGTAACAGCCGCGCTCGTCCTCATGCCAGACCCCCCTCTGACGCGTTTTCAGTTTTATTCATTTTTAGTTCAACATCAGCTGACCCCGGGATACCTCAGATAACCCAGCACAGCTTTGCTGACGAGAGGCTCGTTTTGTCCCTCCCTCTGTCTCTCTGCCTCTCTCTCTCTGTCTCTCTGCCTCTCTCTCTCTCTCTCTCTCTGCCCCTCTCTCTCTCCTGTCTCTCTCCTCTCTCTCTCTCTCTCTCTCTCTCTCTCTCTCTCTCTCTCTCTCTCTCTGTCTCTCTCTTGTTGTTTTCACTGCTCCAGCGCTCGCTGCTCTAGGTGTGTGTGGGGCAGACAGAAGGGTGGGAGGGGCTGGATAGTAATGCTTTTGTTTTTACATACTGCACTAAAAAATCTGGCGTGCCTTTTGTGGAAAGATGGCCAGAGTATGTATTTTGTCTGTGGAAAGTTTGAAAATAATGGACAGTTGGATACTGGAGAGCAGGGAAACGGAACGTTGGGTTTAATGCAGCTGCAGTGTGAATTCAGTGGGCCTGGGCTGAGTATCTCAGCCTGACTCTGCTGTGCAGTGATTTGCAGTGATTCTCATTGGCTGAAACAATAACACAGCCGAGTGAGACGTCTCCCCCCCTCGGGATTAAAGTCTGTTATTTAGTCAGTGTCCCGTGCACCAAATAAACCCGCCTGTGAGTGCTGCCGCCCACGTCGTGGAGCACCCCGGTTTAGGGTGGTTGTGGTTCCGGCGGTTTGCGGCTGATTAAAATAAATCAGGAAGTGGCCTGGAGCTGAGGAGTCTCCTGTGAGACGAGCTGAGCGCGTAGCCCGCTCACTGCCCACAATTCCCTGCTCATCGATCTCACCTTCGGCCCTGAATTGGCTGGTAATGTGATTTTGGTCTTGTTTGCTGTAACTGAGCGTGCCTCAAGGCAGGGTTGATATGCAGCCTACGCTGAAGCAGAACGGGCTGAAGCAGAACGGGCTGAAGCAGAACGGGCTGAAGCAGGACGGGCTTTCTGCCACAACTTCAGTACCAGTCGTGAATTGAGGGGCTGATTTTAACGGCGGCACTGTTAGGCTTTTATGATTTACACTGGAATGCGTATGTGAGTGTGTATGTACATATTGTTATGTGCAACTGTTCACTTTTACTGAGAACACGCGGCATTTCTGTTACTGGCGGTGGAATGGAAGTGTGCAGATCGGGTCGTTCCTCCCGTTCAGCAGCTGGCTGAACACGGGGCCTCTGAGACGGTAAACAAATCGCCGCACGGACGCCACCCTGACCTTGAGCAGTGACCTTGAGCAGTGACCTTGGACTGCGCCACAATGGCTACTGTAAAGGAAGCAGAACATTTTTTCCTTCTGTAAGGAGATGATGATTTTCTGGAGAAGGCGCTCTGTGATGTGTCAGATGGAGAGCTGGAGTCCTGCAGGCCGTGTCTGGCTGTGGCATCGGCAGTCAGAACCGCAGACCTGGTCTTGAGAGAGCGACGAATCAGAATATTTGAATAGCCGGTGCTGATGCATTCTGGTCCGTACGTTCTGCACATCTGATAAGAAAGCGCTTCTGTTTTCAGCATAATGAAATGTCATTTCCTTCCCACAGGTTTGTAAACATTGGAGCTCACCATGGAAGCAGCTTTCTTAGGGAAAATCAAATGATAAAAACTCTGTATGGTTCAGAAAAATTTCGAACGCAAACACTCTTTGGCAGATTCCATCTTGTCTGAAAATTTCACTGATGGTTTGGAAGCAAAAGGGAGGGAGGTGTGTGCGTGTGTGCGTGCGTGTGTGCGTGTGCGTGCATGCGTGTGAGTGTGTGTGTGTGTGAGTGCGTGTGCGCGTGTGTGCGTGTGTGTGTGTATGTGCGTGTGTGCATGTGCGCGCGTGTGTGTGTGCGTGTGCGTGTGTGTGTATGTGTGTGTGCGCGCGTGTGCGTGCGTGTGTGTGCGTGCATGTGCATGCGTGTGTGTGTGTGTGTGCGTGTGTGTGGAAGTGGCTGGCTGGGGGAGGGAGGGTCCAATAGTCATAAAGTTTTGGCCTCAGACAAACTTATTTTCTATTATGATCCTGGAATATATTTCTAAAGGGATTTTTAAACACATAAAACAGATCTGCCACTGGGTGGCAGTGTGGAGTAATGGTGTGGAGATTAGGGTTTGAAACTGTAAAGTTGCTGGTTCATGTCTTGGGTGGTTTCAGTGCTTTTGAGAAAGCTGCCTTGTCTGGATTTTTTTGAGCAGGAAAAAAAAAAGCCTTTTATAAACGGTACATGAGCAGTTAGATATTATTGGCGGTTAAATGGTCACCCCTGAGAGGGTTAGTAATGAGCTCTGGTGACTTCCGCTCACGCTGGGGGTCCAGCGCTGTGTTTATTGGGGCAGTAAGCCGGTTCTGTTTCACAGCAGTGTGTGTGAGAGCGGCAGGCTTTGCTGCATGACTGGGGACCACCTGGACAGACAGATGGGGACTTGATCTGCCTAATTCGGCTAATGCGCCTCTGTCACCGACACCATTATTCTGGGTCCCGGAGAAACCGGCGGCTGATGGAGAGGCGAGCGAGCGATCTGGCAGATGGGTCTGACGCCTCGCTCGAGCCCTCAGGCCCCCCCCCCCCCCCCCCCCCCCCCCCCCCGCAGGAGAGCGCGCCGAGCGAACTGTCTGATGGATAAATTGTGAAGGTCACGGAGCTGAATTTTCTCTCTGGCCTCCTTTTGTTGGCCCGATACTCTGGCAGACGCGTCCTTTACGATGCAGCTCGGTGTCTTCGGCTCGGAGCGCAGGTCCGCACCGGGCTGTCCAGGTGAGCCCGCGTCTCCTGCACTGTGTGAGGACTGCAGGCTTGGAGTCTGCAGCTCCTCACGGACTCCAGAAGGGCTTCATCCTCGTGAACGGCAGGAGAACAGTGTCTGAGTGGTGCTCGGTGCTCAGAGCAGTAGTAAGTGCCGGGAGGGCTGTTGTGGTCGCTGCGGTTTGGGTTTCTGCGAGGCCAGCTGCGATAGGTCACCGCACAGGTGCCAGAAAATGAGTGATGAGTTTTTCTTCTGGAGGAGTTGGCGTGGGAACCAGTGGGGAGTCACGGTAACGGTGGAATGTTGATGCTCACGCTCGTGTGTGCACGGCCGTGTGTGTATGGAGGACAGGGTGTGTGGAGGCGTCTGGAAATGTTACACACTGCGGACACACGCCGCTTTGGAAAATGAATGTTCATTGGCCAGTGTACTTGTGTAGGGTTTAGATCATTTTCGGTCGTTGGAGGAAAAAACTTTAAAATATCGCTCCTTAAGTTTGTCATTAAATAAATACCGATACCTTCCGTTTTATTGTAAACTGATTTAAAAGTGTATTTGCATGTCTGTGAACATTAATCAAAAAGATATTAT
Source organism: Anguilla japonica (assembly GCA_025169545.1). NCBI lineage: Eukaryota > Metazoa > Chordata > Actinopteri > Anguilliformes > Anguillidae > Anguilla > Anguilla japonica. The sequence continues at coordinate 59,177,753 of CM045889.1, read as the reverse complement.
AGTGTCAGAGAGAGATTATGTTTAGTTTATTATAAGCCATAAACAAAGACTGGTATTATCCTTGTTAGAAAATTTTAATTGGGTATTTTGTACAAAGCAGGTGGCACAGGTACCCCTAAATCCACTGCTTAAAGGATTAAAGTGCAGGTTAGTGATTTCTTTCCCCCGCTGTCTGGAAATGAACTTTTTCGAAGTTACAGGAGGAAGCTGGCGATTGCGTATAGATTACTTATTCTCATTAACATCGCGTTGACCTTTGGCTGGGCCTTTGGATTTTTCCATAATGGAGTAAATTATTGTCAACCCTGTTTAATAATGAAATGGGGAACATGTTGTGCTGTTGCACTAAATGGTGGACTGACAGGGACACACTCCACTTGCACACGGTGTCTGGTTTCAGTGCTTCTCGTTTGATGGTTGGATTGTCGCTGTTTATATACCGATGGCAGGACTGATGTTAACAGCACACTGGACGTAATTACTGAGTCGATAACACAGCACAGGAAGTCGTTGCAGATTCCACATCATTCTCTTTTTGAGCCCTTTAAATGGACATGCAGTCGAGTTCCCAGGAGGTACAGTAACTTCCTGCAGATGGATCATTCTGGACAGGGTGGTAGTGAGATGGAAGTGTTGGGCTGGTGGGGGGGGGGGGGGGGGCAGAGAGAGCAAGCCTCTTTTTGTAACGGCACTAAGAAATAATTCATTCCTTTGTTGAAACAAAACTGCATCTTAATATTGTTTTTTTCTTTCTTCCTTTTTCCTCCCTACAGGGTCATCCTTCAAGCCCAGCTGCAGTAAATCAGAGAAATATTTAGAATTCATCCCCATCAATCTCCACACTCAGAGGATGCAAGTTACCTGCCCCAAAAAAACAGGTACAGTGTGCAGCGCGTGCATGCAGCCCCCCCCCCCCCCCCCCCCCCCAAACAGGTTTACTTCTCCAGCACCTGTTTCCATCCTCCCTGTCTGAGGAACCGACTGGTCTCCAAGGTGACCTCGCTCCCCTGCTCCTCCTCTCCCCTGCTCCCTGCTCCTCCACTCTCCTGCTCCCCTGCTCCTCCTCTCCCCTGCTCCCCTGCTCCTCCTCTCTCCTGCTCCCCTGCTCCTCCACTCTCCTGCTGCCCTGCTCCTCCTGCTCTCCTGCTCCCCTGCTCCTCCTCTCTCCTCTCTCCTGCGCCTCCTCTCTCCTGCTCTCCTGCTCCTCCTGCTCTCCTGCTCCCCTGCTCCTCCTCTCTCCTCTCTCCTGCGCCTCCTCTCTCCTGCTCTCCTGCTCCTCCTGCTCTCCTGCTCCCCTGCTCCTCCTCTCTCCTCTCTCCTGCGCCTCCTCTCAGAGCGCGGAGGCCGCGCAGCTCCTGCGGTGAGCGGGATCGCGCCTCCAGGCCCTGGTCAGACGTGCGTTGGAGCAGACAGACGGACGCGCGGTGCGCTGATGAAGCCCGCTGTTGCTAGGCAGAATAGAGAGTGACAGGGTGGTGCGTCGGTTTGCGCGGGACATCAGGGCTGTCCGAATGCGTCGCGTCACGCCACCGCTAACGCCTCCTGTTCCGCTCCTCCTGGGTCTTTACGGGTTTCACTGATTGGGGGAGAAACGCGGGATGAGCCCTGACGTGCGTAACCACGGGAGACGTGTGAGCAGGGCTGGCGGGAGCGAGGGGGAGCGGGCGTTTTGAGAATAATGGACACGCGTCCGTGGTTCGTGTAAATCTTAAACGGAAGCAGCACTTGCATGCGGCCGTGTCTCCCCGTTAGCTGTGCCAGTTGGAGCTTCAGTTTTAAGTCCACAGTGAAGGTGAAGCACCCTTCTGAGAGCGGCTGAAGGCTTTGGGCCTTGTCCCCGTGAAGCAGACGTGATTAATCTTCCTGTTTATGGTCGTCTGGCCTGAGGGGGGCTGAGCCTCGTATAAACCGCCCCACTGTACACTCAGCACCTGCCAGCCTTACGCTGCTCGAAATAAGCTTGTGTGGAATTCAATAAATGATCAGCTTTATAGCATAGTTAGCTTTGTGTGACATTTAATTGGTTTGAAAATTAATCTAATTTTAAAAATCGAGGAATTTTATGCATTGATGACTCGTTTCGCGATGCTCGTCTCAGAAAACCCAGGTTTGGAAGCATGTCAGAACATCCTGGGTTTGTGAGGTCCTTTTTTTCGATTTTGTGTATGTATGTATGTGTGTGTGTGTCTGTGTCTGTGTGTCTGTGTGTCTGTGTGTGTGTGTGTGTGTGTGTGTGTGTGTGTAAGAGAGAGAAGGCCCAGGAAGCTGCTTCTTTATCAGTAATTCCAGTCCATTCTCCCCTTTGATGGGAGAAGATGGCTGAGCCGTCTTAAAGCCAGTCTTAATGGGACGCTTGACTCTCCAGTGAGGGGTACATGTTAAAAATCTTCGGACTGCTCGCTGAAGGCAACAGTGTGTACATCTCATCTCCTTTAAGCCGGGCGCAGAGCTGCCTGAACTACGAGTCCCGCTAATCTCCACGGCGACGGCGGTCGATTCTGCTTTCTGACGGAGGCGGGGTCTCAGGCCCCGTCGGGTCTTTGAAGAGGAAGAGGAAGAGAAATCAGATGAAGCTCAGATCTGAGCGCAGAAGCGACGGAGCTCTCTCTCCCTTCCCCTCGCCCCTGTGCCGCGCCGGTCGTTGTGAGGGAGCAGATCAAATGCTTGTTTTAGCGTTGGGGGGCCGGGGCCGGGGGCCCGGCGGAGGATCGGGGGCCGTTAATGAAAGATGGCGGTAAACGGAGTCGTTAAAGCGTCGATCGCGCTCCGCCCCGCCGGAGAGAGCGGCGTCATGGCAGCTGGCCCGCCGGAGGGAGCGGCGTCATGGCAGCCGGAGGGAGCGGCGTCATGGCAGCCGGAGAGAGCGGCGTCATGGCAGCCGGAGAGAGCGGCGTCATGGCAGCCGGAGAGAGCGGCGTCATAGAGGGGGAAGGGAAGGGGGGGGGAAAGGAGAGAGAGGAGGAAGGGGGCAGCCGGAGAGAGCGGCGTCATGGCAGCCGGAGAGAGCGGCCCGCAGCCCGAGAGAGAGCGGCGTCATGGCAGCCGGAGAGAGCGGCGTCATGGCAGCCGGAGAGAGCGGCGTCATGGCAGCCGGCCCGCCGGAGAGAGCGGCGTCATGGCAGCCGGCCCGCCGGAGGGAGCGGCGTCATGGCAGCCGGCCCGCCGGAGAGAGCGGCGTCATGGCAGCCGGCCCGCCGGAGAGAGCGGCGTCATGGCAGCCGGCCCGCCGGAGAGAGCGGCGTCATGGCAGCCGTGTGTGCGTGTGTGTGAGTGTGTTATGGCGTGTATGTGTGTGCGTGCTCGTGTGTGTGTGTGTATGTGTGTGCGTGCATGCGTGCTGTGTGTGAGTGGTTTGTGCGTGCGTGCGTGTTTGTGCGTGCGTGCGTGCGTGCCTGTTGCTAAGCGATGGCCTGGTCTTCCCCCAGACGCCTGCTATGACGTGGTGACCGTGGGAGCCCCCGCCGCCCACTTTCAGGGGTTTAAGAGCGGAGGCCTGCAGAGACTGCTGAGCCGGTTCGAGGCCGAGAAGAAAAAGTACGTATGCGATTCAGAACCTCCTGTCTGTGTGTACGTATGCGATTCAGACCCTCCTGTCCGTGCCTGTCTGTGCCTGTCCCCTCCTGTCCGTGCCTGTCCCCTCCTGTCCGTGCCTGTCTGTGCCTGTCCCCTCCTGTCTGTTCCTGTCCCTCCTGTCCGTGCCTGTCTGTTCCTGTCCCCTCCTGTCCGTGTCTGTCTGTGCCTGTCCCCTCCTGTCTGTGCCTGTCTGTTCCTGTCCCCTCCTGTCCGTGCCTGTCTGTGCCTGTCCCCTCCTGTCTGTGCCTGTCTGTGCCTGTCCCCTCCTGTCTGTTCCTGTCCCCTCCTGTCCGCTCCTAATGGTGCTGGATCCCGAAAGGCTTTTTTCCCCTGGAGCCACGCCTTCCTCTGCAGATAGATCCTCCATCTTTGCTTTCCTCTACCTTCTCCTTTGGTCCGTGTTGTTTAGTGCACTGTGTGAAGCTTCACGCTGTAAGTCTGCAGGAAACCCACGGCCTGTCCGATGGGGATCCCTGCATATCCTCCTGAAGATCCAGATAATAACAGTTCCGTCTTACTCTGACAGAGGGCGCCAGAGGGCTGTTGTAAGATTTTTCCTTGACAGCTGTCTCCGAACTCTTGGACAGAATGTTCCTCACATTAAATTTAACTGCTTTATGCAGAGGTGATGTGGGGTTTCAAACCTGAATTTCAAATCACCGTTTACCCTATCGTAGGTCTCTGTAAATTACTGATCAGCTCATCTTGCAAATTCAGGCTCCCTTTTCTTCCTATTTTCAGTCAGTGATATTTTCATGCATCTTCTTGAACACTCTCTCATTGAAAGGCATTTCACGTCCTACCAATTTTCTGTAAAGTTCAGGTATTCAAGACCATTTATGTATGTATAAAAAAACTGCATTTGTTATCACTGCAAGGCCTCAGTTCAAACAATTTGTGGGCAGTGCATTGCAGAGAACAGAGCGTGCGGTGCGATGTGTAGACTGTTTATTTCAGAGATAGCACTGAGAGAAAGGCCCATCTCATGTAAATCACTGTGTGTCCTGTTTGAGTCAGATAATGAGTCTGTGTGTCTTTATTTCTTAATTTCCCGTGTGGAGAAGTGCCTGCCGCCTGTCTGTGCCTCTGTTCTTCAGCTGATATCTGAGCGCACGTCAGTCAGCCTTCCGTCCGTCCCTTATCTAGCCGCTTGCTCCTGCTCCGGCTCCGGCATCGTATGAAATGATTTTGCCTGATCGTGTTTGTGTCTGTTCCATCTGAATATCTCTCTGTCAAAGCCAGCCTGAGGCGCTGGAATGCTGTGTGTTAGTTTTTAGAGTGTTAAAAGGTTTTCATTATAGGGTTAACTTAACTTAAACAGTCTAAGTTAATTAGGAGTTCTTGGAGAGGAAATGTATTTCCGTCATCTAACATAGAGGCTGGCCAATAACAGTACTGAAATCAGCAGATTAGCCAATAACAGTACTGAAATCAGCAGATTAGCCAATAACAGTACTGAAATAAGCAGATTAGCCAATAGCAGTACTGCAATCAGCAGATTAGCCAATAACAGTACTGCAGTCAGCAGATTGGTGCCATTAAAATGTTCTGCTGCTGATATTTTTTATGAAGCAGGACAGCTGAGACATAAAGCTACAGAATAAATGATCTCAAAGTGAGAACTACCGCTGCTGCTGCTGCTGGTTGATTATGCCAAAAATGGTTAATTGCTCGATAAGTCACACTTTTTTTAAGCATCGTATCAGTTTAGTGCTCATGCTGAGGTGCAGTACGTGTGCAGGTTAGTGCTCGTGTGTGTGTGTGTGTGTGAGTGTGTGTGTGTGTGCTCGTGTGTGTGTGTGTGTGTGCTTGAGTGTGTGTGTGTGTGTGTGTGTGTGTGTGTGCTTGTGTGTGTGTGTGTGTGTGTCGTGTGTGTGTGTGTGTGTGTGTGTGTGTGTGTGTGTGCGCTGTATGGATGGCTGTGTGTGCAGTCTATACTGGCTGTTTCTCCTGTGGAATTACTGCCTTTGACTTTATAATGGGGAGAAGGAAACAGATGTGTCCCTCGCTGTCCAGTGTGAGTTCTGTGAGGCAGGATGCGGATGCAGATTTAACTCAGATAAGAGCCCTTTTAGCCTCATGTGAACTCTGTTAGAGTTCAATGAAGGCTGAGCAGTCTGCTCTGATCTCACAGTGCACGTGGGATCTCATTTGCAGAACTGAGTGCTCTCAGGAGAGCCATTATTTCCTGTGCTTGCTCTGCGCAGTTCTGAGACTTACGGACAGGAAGTGGGTACATGTTGTGTCAACACCAGCGTACCGCCTGTGAGCACGCTCTCCCGCAGCTCTGATGCTAAGCCTTAATTCACAGAGTTTAATTAGTCTCTTTGGTTCGTTTCCAAAGCTTGAATTTAATTTCTTTCTTTAGCGAGAACACCTGTTGCAATTCATATACTGTCGGAGGGGAATGAAGGGACTTCAACATTTTCTCAAATCCTGATCTAGAGACACATGTACGGCGTTTACACCCCCGCCCCGTCCTGCCCCACCCCATCCGAGTCTCATGATTTCAGTATTTTTTAGGTCCTGGTTACGCCCCTTCCAACACTGTTGGCTATTCCAAATTTGTAGGAAAAATGGAGAGATCAGATTAAAGCTGCAGTGGCTTGCATGTCGGGTCAGAAGAGGGGCTGGCTGGCGGGGGGGGGGGGGGGGGGGGTTTACTACGGGAGTGGGGGGGCTGGGGGGGTTTTCTTGGGGGGGGGGGGGGGTGGGTTTAGTGTGGGGGTGCGTGTGGTTTGGGCCCCGTTCTCCTCCTGTCGGGGGGCGAGTCAGGACTGAAAAATAATGAAACACCTGCCTGCTCATGAAACAGAGCGGCCAGGTGGAGCGCCCTTCTGCAGGACGCCTGCGGGGGGATGGCGAGCCTCGTGAAAACGCTCGCTGTCTGTGTGACGGGCAGCGGGCTTCCGTGTGCCGTGCGTCTCCAGCTAACTGCAGGTGAAGGTTTGACTCATGCCACACCACAAAAGTGCTCCATGTTTTAGAATATTAAATAGTTTGCACTCTTCAAAAATAGTCTCGAGGAATAACAAGATGCTGACATGTATTGCAGAGCCTGAGCTCTCCGCGTACTCGAGGAGCTTTAGCATAAAAGTGCTCTGCACTGCGCTGCTCTGCTCTGCACTGCTCTGCTCTGCTCTGCTCTGCTCTGCTCTGCTCTGCTCTGCTCTGCACTGCTCTGCTCTGCTCTGCTCTGCACTGCTCTGCTCTGCTCTGCTCTGCTCTGCTCTGCTCTGCTCTGCTCTGCTCTGCACTGCTCTGCACTGCTCTGCACTGCTCTCCTCTGCTCTGCACTGCTCTGCACTGCTCTGCTCTGCTCTGCTCTGCTGCTGCTCTGCTCTGCACTGCTCTGCTCTGCTCTGCTCTGCTCTGCTCTCCTCTCCTCTCCTCTCCTCTCCTCTGCTCTGCACTGCTCTGCTCTGCTCTGCTCTGCTCTGCTCTGCTCTGCTCTGCTCTGCACTGCTCTGCTCTGCTCTGCACTGCTCTGCACTGCACTGCACTGCTCTGCTCTGCTCTGCTCTGCACTGCTCTGCGCTGCTCTGCACTGCTCTGCTCTGCTCTGCTCTGCTCTGCACTGCACAGCTCTGCTCTGCTCTGCTCTGCTCTGCTCTGCTCTGCGCTGCTCTGCTCTGCTCTGCTCTGCTCTGCTCTGCCCTGCCCTGCCCTGCCCTGCCCTGCCCTGCCCTGCTCATGCCTTCAGTTACACTGAGTTTGTGTTCCTCAGACGCGCCCAGCAGCACTTTGTGAAAGTGCTCCTGTGTGAAACGGGAATCTCAAACCCGCTCTGCAGTCTTCTGCTCGCGTTGGCCGTCTGTCAGATCGGACCAGGAGCTCTTTATTCATTTTGTTCTGGTATTAATTAGTTACTCAGTCCAGACTGCCAGTTAATTAGATGGAGGCCTCTGCCTCTCGTCCTCTCATTACTTACCAGTCCTTTTGGTAATTTATGCAAATGAAGGGAGATGTTAGTTTGATGGTCTTACTAATACGAGTTAATAAATGAGCTTCTGCATGCATGTCTGTGTGTGTGTGTGTGTGTGTGTGTGTGTGTGTGTGTGTGTGTGTGTGTGTGTACATACGTACGTACGTGCTTGTCTGGCGAGAGTCTTCCTGCTCTGCTCTGGGGGCTGCAGAAGCACATTTCTGTGCGTTGCTGGGTCTGTAGGCAGTAACTGTGTCTGTGTGCAGTAACTGTGTCTGTGTGCAGTAACTGTGTCTGTAGGCAGTAACTGTGTCTGTGTGCAGTAACTGTGTCTGTGTGCAGTAACTGTGTCTGTTTGCAGTAACTGTGTCTGTGTGCAGTAACTGTGTCTGTAGGCAGTAACTGTGTCTCTGTGCAGTAACTGTGTCTGTGTGCAGTAACTGTGTCTGTGTGCAGTAACTGTGTCTGTGTGCAGTAACTGTGTCTGTAGGCAGTAACTGTGTCTGTTTGCAGTAACTGTGTCTGTAGGCAGTAACTGTGTCTGTGTGCAGTAACTGTGTCTGTGTGCAGTAAGTCTGTAGGCAGTAACTGTGTCTGTGTGCAGTAACTGTGTCTGTAGGCAGTAACTGTGTCTGTGTGCAGTAACTGTGTCTGTAGGCAGTAACTGTGTCTGTGTGCAGTAACTGTGTCTGTGTGCAGTAACTGTGTCTGTGTGCAGTAACTGGGTCTTTGTTTATTTTTTAACTCTAGGGGCTGTTTGCAGGTGCTCTGCCAGGCTGTATTCCGTAGACAGAGCAGCACTAAAGCTGTCCCAGGGGATGCGGGGTTTTAAATGCGCTCTATAACCTCCAGCTGCACGGTTTCTTATCCCTCTGCAGCCCTGCAGTGTGACAGAGTCACATCCTGAAACAGCCACACAGCCCGCCGAACAGGCGCTGGTGTCGGCACGGCGGCCATTTTGTTGTGTGTCATACATATGAAATTACGTGTGCTGTGTTCCAGCTGAGGTATTGTTTATAAGAGAAAGATTACTCATATTTAGCACACAGACGATGTGTATTGTTTATAAGAGAAAGATAACTCACATTTAGCACACAGACGATGTGTACTGTGTTTGGGGGTTGGTGGGGGGTGAGGGGAGGGGGGTTCACTGTTCTTGGTTTTATATGAGCGGCCCCATAGAAAAGCCCAAGATGTAATTAATCAGTGTGGTTCAGTTCTAGTGGATGGGAGAGAAGCTGTGGAATGTAGATGTAATATTTAGTGCATCTTTTCATTTAAGCAAAGTCTTTAATTAACTTTGAACTGCGGCGGTTTGAGATTCTCCGGAGAGCTAATTAGACAAACGCAGGAGCTGGCCCGCCAGCACGCACCGGGGAACTACTCCGGGTTTTATGTTGGGCCATTCGCTCTCCTTTTTTATTTTTTTCTGCCTTTCTCTCGCACGAGTACAGCGTGTGTTTCTTATTCAGAGGCTGCTTATCTAGAGCAGGCAGCGTTTTCCTCAGAAGGCCCAGGCCTGCAGTCCCGAGGCCTCTGCGGGTTCTCCCAGGTTCTCTGCGGGTTCTCCCAGGTTCTCTGCGGGTTCTCCCAGGTTCTCTGCGGGTTCTCCCAGGTTCTCTGCGGGTTCTCCCAGGTTCTCTGCGGGTTCTCCCAGGTTCTCTGCGGGTTCTCCCAGGTTCTCCCTCCTCCTCCTGTCCCCGAGTCAGGCCGTCTGGCTTCAGGGTGCGGCTGGCATTACGCGCTCTGACCTGCTGCCCGTCGCTGAGTGCTTCAGAATGCCGTTCCCAAACCGCAGGCCCGCGCGCGGGTTTGGGTAGAGGGTACGAGGGCAGAGTGAGCTCAGGGCAGGAGTGCGGCATGTGTCCAGTGCTGACGGCTGTGTTTCTCCCTCTGGTTCCCCAGCGCTGATGGCTGTGTTTCTCCCTCTGGCTCCCCAGCGCTGACGGCTGTGTTTCTCCCTCTGGCTCCCCAGCGCTGACGGCTGTGTTTCTCCCTCTGGCTCCCCAGCGCTGATGGCTGTGTTTCTCCCTCTGGTTCCCCAGTGCTGACGGCTGTGTTTCTCCCTCTGGCTCCCCAGTGCTGACGGCTGTGTTTCTCCCTCTGGCTCCCCAGTGCTGATGGCTGTGTTTCTCCCTCTGGTTCCGCAGTGCTGACGGCTGTGTTTCTCCCTCTGGCTCCCCAGTGCTGATGGCTGTGTTTCTCCCTCTGGCTCCCCAGCGCTGACGGCTGTGTTTCTCCCTCTGGCTCCCCAGCGCTGACGGCTGTGTTTCTCCCTCTGGTTCCCCAGTGCTGACGGCTGTGTTTCTCCCTCTGGTTCCCCAGCGCTGACGGCTGTGTTTCTCCCTCTGGTTCCCCAGCGCTGACGGCTGTGTTTCTCCCTCTGGCTCCCCAGCGCTGACGGCTGTGTTTCTCCCTCTGGTTCCCCAGCGCTGACGGCTGTGTTTCTCCCTCTGGCTCCCCAGCGCTGATGGCTGTGTTTCTCCCTCTGGTTCCCCAGCGCTGATGGCTGTGTTTCTCCCTCTGGTTCCCCAGTGCTGACGGCTGTGTTTCTCCCTCTGGCTCCCCAGTGCTGATGGCTGTGTTTCTCCCTCTGGCTCCCCAGCTTCAGCACGGCGTACCAGTGCATCTACTACTCCCCCGAGCACACGGCCAAGGCCCGGGAGGTGCTGAGCAGCGTAGCACAGCTGCAGCCGCTCATCTGCAGCCAGGCGGATCAGCTGCTGCAGGCCGCCCAGCTGCGCTCCCCGGACCTCCTCAAGGGGGCGCTCAAGTGCCTGGCAGACAAGGTAATGTCCCTCCCTCACTCACTCCCTCACTCCCTGGCTGTTGTTCACTGTGGGTTCAAATCCAGCCGGTCTGGCACAGCCAGAGACTTGGCGGAAGGATGTGGGCTCAAGGTCAGGTCTCTTCCTGCAGTGTAGAGGACCAACTTCAAACGGGCACAGCAAACAAAGGGCTGCTTTCATTGGCAGGGAAACGATTCTCAGTGAAGTGCTGTATTTTACGAAGTGCCCTGGGGAGCAAGTTCACAGTGTTTCTTATGAATGTGTCACGCCATCATAATGAACACAGCGCGGTTAAAAGCATCGGACTTCCGCGGCTCAACAGAGTGGATGTAGTAGCAAGAACAGTGTTGCATAAGCTGATCGCTGCTCATCATCAAATACAGACCAACGAAGGGGATGGGTAGCGCTGCATTTACTCATTTCTGGATTAGTGTGAGTAATTAATGTATTACATCTGGCCCTGTCAGATTGCGGTCTGCTCTGAAAGACTGTTTTTGTGGCAGCGGAGCTGAGCCCAGTCATTCGGTCTAATTGGCACGTTGGGGCCGTCGGGGTTCCCCCGGGCCTTGGATTAGGGGCGTGCAGGCGGGGGGACGCGCTCGCGGTCGCTGGCGGGTTTGACTGGAGGCCTGCAGATAAAATGGCGGCCTCACGGCAGACTGAGGCGGTGCGGGACAGCCAGGGTGTAAGCCCGTGTTGGGAAACTACCATTCTTTCCCAACCCTTAATTATAAGGGCAACCGAGATTGTGAGGGAACAGTAATAACTCTGTCTGTCTCACACAGACACTCGCACGCACGCACAGACACACACACACACACACACACACACACACACACACACACACACAGACAGACAGACACGCACAGACACACACACACACACACACAGATACACATCTCTTTCAGCTCTTCAGCACGGGGTCCATGGCAGGGTCTGACCTCTGTTGAGTCTTCATTTCCTTGTGTGGCCTAGCAGATGGTTTTGAAGGAGGCGCCATATGGAAGAATTGTTTTTCTCTCTGTTATGTGACAGTTATAAAATAAAAAAAGTTACAAAAATGAGTATTATTTCACCCAATTATCATTTTTTCTAAAGCTACAAACCAGGGAGAAAGTTCCCAGTGTAACAGTGGGGAAGTGCAGTCTGTGCTTCAGAAGGAGGAAACGCAGAAGGAGAAACAGGCAAAGAGATGAACTGTCCTTAGACACGCCGAGCTTCTTTCCCCTGATAAGGTGCAGCGCTGAAGATCGGGCGCTTTGTGTCTCTCCCATGGTGCACTGCAGCATACATTTGATTGGAGGCTGAAGACTTTTGGCGCTAGTGTCCGCTTCTCCAGCTTCACGCCAGAGGTGTGCTCAGCTAGCCGTTAGCGGTTAGCTCCTCTGCGGGCGGTTCTCCTCTCGAACCCGGCGCTGCGCACAGAGCCGAGGCCCTGCGAACGCTGTCAGCTGACCGGCGGGGGCAAAGGCCGCCCTGGCGAATGCTACGAATAATAAACGGGCTGGAAAGTGGCTCTCAGGATGAGCGCAGGAAGCCCCCAGCAGCGCGGGGAGAGTCTGCGTTAGCCGCGGGAACAGGAGGCGCTGAGGGGAATGGGAGGTGTGTGTGTGTGTGCGTGCGAGAGAGTGTGTGTGTGTGTGTGTGTGTGTGTGTGTGCGTGCGCGCGTGTGTGTGTGTGTGTACCTGAGTGTGCGTGTGTGTGTGCGCGTGTGTGTGTGCGCGTGTGTGTGTGTCGTGTGCGTGTTGTGTGTGTGTGTGTGTGTGTGTGTGCCGCGTGCGAGTGTGGTGTGTGGGTGTGTTGTGTGGGTGTGTGTGTGTGTGTGTGTGCGTGGTGCGTGCGTGTGTGTGTGCGTGCGTGCGGTGTGTGTGTGTGTGTGCGCGTGTGTGTGTGTGTGTGCGTGTGTGCGTGTGTGTGCGTGGTGTGTGTGTGTGTGTGTGTGTGTGTGTGTGTGTGTGTGTGTGTGTGTGCGTGTGTGTGTGTGTGTGTGTGTGCGTGTGTGACCGGTGCGTGCGTGTGCGTGTGTGTGTGTGCGTGTGTGTGTGCGTGCGTGTGCGTGTGTGTGTGTGTGTGTGTGCGCGTGCGCGTGTGCGCGTGTGCGTGCGTGTGTGCGCGTGCGCGTGTGTGTGTGTGCGTGTGTGTGCGCGTGTGTGCGCGTGCGTCGTGTGTGTGTGTGTGTGTGTGTGCGCGTGCGTGTGTTTCTGAGTGACGGAGTGTGTGTGGCTCTCTCCCACAGACGGAGCAGTTTGTCCACGCACTGAAGGACGAGCTGGTGAAGAGCGCCCTGCTGGCGCTGCACACGGCCCGGCCCGGCTACGTCACCGAGGGCTCGCCCGCCGTCGGCAACAACACGCCCAAGAGCGCGGCGCGGCCCGGAGAGGACGGCCCCGCCCCCCTGACCCGCCAGGACTCCATCCCGCACCACGCGGAGTACGACGAGGAGGAGTGGGCAAGTGTGCCCCCCCCTCTGCCCCCCACGTTCATCAGCACCCCTCTGCCCCCCCCCACGTTCATCAGCACCCCTCTGCCCCCCCCCACGTTCACCAGCACCCCCCCCCCCCCCCCCACGTTCACCAGCACCCCGTCTGCCCCCCCCCCCCCCCCACGTTCATCCAGCACCCCCCCCCCCCCCCCCCCCCCACTTCAGCATGCTGTTATCCTTAAACATGACCTTCCTGAACAGCTGAAAGCCAAGTGGCTCATCTCTCTCTCTCTCTTTCTCTCTCTTCACTTCACTTCCTTCAAGCTCTCTAGTTGCTGAATTGAAGTAGGCTCTAGGTGCAGAAACGGAATGAGTCCAGTGAATCTTGAGGACAGGTGTTGATTGAACCCGAGCCTCTCTGTCGGGGCTTTGCAGTTTTACTCAGTTTATTTTCAGTCTGCCATTAAAAGGAAGGAGATGAGCCAGTTACAGCACCGCAGGGCTCACACTTCCACTGTCCTTCCCCTCTTTCACTCCCCGCTAATCGGCTAACCAGCGCAGCCTCTCCCTGAGCTTAGCTTAGCTCTCTAGCTTAAGCCTAAGCCCGAGGGCGACGGGAGGCTAATGCCGCTCTGCATTCTGGGTAATTGTAGGACCGGGTGTGGGCTAACGTGGCAAAGAGTCTGAACTGCATCATCGCCATGGTGGACCGGCTGCAGGAGCGCGACGACAGCAGCCAGGAGCCGCCCGCAGACCACACCCTCGCTGATGTAATCACCTCCTCAGACCACACCCTCGCTGATGTCATCACCTCGCACAGCCCCGGTAGGCCCCACCCGCTCTGCGTCCTGCACCAGTCACGCTCGCTCTCGCACTGTCACGCTCCCACACGCCGTGCCAGTCAGATGAGGCTCAGAGTGCTCCTGTCACAGAGGTCACGGGACCTTGGCTGTGTAGCTTCTGCTTCCTGTTGGCAGCCGGGGTGATTAAAGTGCTGTGTCACGCCATTCCTGTCCTCTCAGGAACAGGTTTCAGCCTTTCCTGTAAACGAGCTTTGGGACGCTGCGACCAGCCAGGCCTGCATAACAACTCCGCATATTCGGAATGTTCCTCCAGCCCTGAGCAGGGGGGGGGGATGCGGAGGGGGAATGTTCCAGCCCTGGGCAGGAGGGGGGAATGTTCCAGCCCTGGGCATTCCGCTTTATTCCACTTTATCTTCCTGATGAGCTCTTTGGTCATGTTTGCCGTATGTTTTGGGTCGTTGTCTTGCTGCATGGCTTCAGTCCGAGGAGCTTGGTGGCATTTCTTTGAATATTGGTGGACAATGATGATCTGTACTCTGTTACATCACACTGGTCACATCAGTAAAGATGTCTGAACCGTTTCCGGATGCAGCCGTACAGGCCCAAGCCATCAAACGGCCTCCACCATGCGTGACAGATGAGGAAGTTTCATCCTCACAATAGCGTCCTTGTTTGTGATACTCAGATCTCTGGTCCTCATCTGCAGTTTTCTTGTTTTGCTCATGAAGCAGGCAGTCAACTCTTCTAACACTTCCAAGGATTTAACCCATGCCCTCGAGCTCACAGCTTTTCGTTTGGAAATAAAGAAATGTGGTAAACGTGAAATTTGAAACAGATGTACTGATTTGGAATAAGGGCGCTTGACTCACTGAGTGGAAAATTTGTAAAAAAGTTTAGTGCCTGTTTGGAAGAATCCACATGCAGGCGTTTAGAATTTTCCCTCATTTTCTTTGCTTGACTTGAAGTACAAACCTGATGAAGGCAGAGAGACAAAAAACTAATTTGATGCAGCTGTCCCAGTACTTTTACGTTTCACTGTGTTTTTCCCTGAGCTGACGAAACTGAATGTGCGTTTCTCTAAATGGGGTGATTTCGGTTAGAAAACTAGGACATTGCTCCCATGACTCTGAGCAGAACCGCATTTATACATTTATGTTTGTATTTGCGCAAACAACTTTGTGATTCTGCTGAGTTGCTGGAAATCATAAATTAATAGAATGCTGCCCCCTGTTGTTCAAACCAGGGTTATCGACCAATCCTGAGTGGGCGCAATGTATGAACCAGGGATATTGCCCAATCCTGAGTGGGCACAATGTATGAACCAGGGATATTGCCCAATCTTGAGTGGGCACAATGTATGAACCAGGGATATTGCCCAATCCTGAGTGGGCACAATGTATGAACCAGGGATATTGCCCAATCCTGAGTGGGCACAATGTATGAACCAGGGATATTGCCCAATCCTGAGTGGGCGCAATGTATGCTGTTTTTCAGTCCGTTTCAGTGCTTCATTTTGCTTCATTTTTGGTGCTTAACTTCAGTAAACAATTTTACGCAAGAATCCATAAACCTTGTTTCCATGGCCTGAATTTGGCTGCCAATCGAAAGGAAAACCTTCATAAAAACCCTCCAGGGCTGGAGTTCCTTCTTACACCAGTGGGTTTGCTTTGTGGATTTATTGTGTGGGTTTTTCCTGGTTGTGAAATGTTTGTATTTTATTAGATGACGTGAATGATTAGATTCAGGAAATGCACGGTCAGCCACTTAGCGGCATGTAACAGTAAATGGTAAATGGACTGCATTTATATAGCGCTTTTATCCAAAGCGCTTTACAATTGATGCCTCTCATTCACCCATTCACACACACACACACACACACCAGCGGTGAAAGGCTGCCTTGCAAGGTACCAGTCAGCTCGTTGGGAGCAATTAGGGGTTAGGTGTCTTGCTCAGGGACACTTCGACATGCTCAGGGGATCGAACCGGCAACCCTCCGACCGCCAGACAACCGCTCTTACCTCCTGAGCTATATCCACCAGTGTGTGTGTGCAAGGGATGTGTTTACAGGGGTATTGTATTCTTTGGCTAATTATAAGTGATTTTAGTTTAATCTTTTTAGTTGATGAACATATTTCCATTTAAATGCATACTCAGATACTCAGTTCATTAAGAATATATCATTATCATGTGAAAAACAATCAAAGTGTAAGCAAGTTTAACTGGAAAAGCTACCCAGGCTGCTCATGTTAATGTGAGATGCACCTGTTTCATCCAGTTATGCACTCTAGGTGAAACGGAACAGCTAGTATTGCCTTATCTCTGAAACTCCCAGTAGATGAAGTATTTAAACATCGGCTTAAAGTAAAGTCTGTGGAGGTAGGCCTTCGCAGGAATGGTCAGAGAGTTCACCCTCACCTTCTGCTCCTTTCAGGGGACTGGCAGGAGCAGATCTACCCCCTGGTGGTCACGTTGAAGGACTGCGTGAGGGAAGTTGTGGATCGCGCTACGAAGTCCATGACGTTTGTTCTCTTGCAAGAGGCAGCATGCAGCATCCCGCAGGGCCTGTTTCTGAAGCAGAGGAGAGACGTGGTCTTCAGTCAGGGGGTAAGTCTCTTACACCCAGAATTTAACAGTCTCTCACTCACTTCTGCTGAGTGTCGCTCGCCCAATCCTGTGTTATTCCTGTACGTATACGCTGCCAATCATGCTTCTTGCTACTTTTCGTTATCCTTATGATTTTAAAAACCTGTCTGAAAATTATGTATATGCACCCGAGTGCTTGTCATCTGTGAGTTGATCAAATTCGGCATGCCAATTCGATGCTCCTCTGTGTTGAACTTTTTCTTGAAACTGAGTGTTTTGGGAAGAACAGGATAAGCCTAGGATAAGCTCAGGATAAGCTCGGAATAAGATCGGGATAAGCTCAGGTTACTCAGGATAAGCTCGAAATAAGCTCAGGATAAACTCAGGATAAGCTCAGGATAAACTAGGGATAAGCTTGGGATAAGCTCTGGATAAGCTTGGGATAAACTCAGGATAAGCTTGGAATAAACTCTGGTTAGGATTAGAAGCCCTCCTGGTCAGAACGGTGCAGTTGAGCAGTCCGGTCTCTCCCCTGCTGTCGGTCTCTCCCCTGCGGTCGGTCCGGTCTCTCCCCTGCGGTCGGTCTCTCCCCTGCGGTCGGTCCGGTCTCTCCCCTGCGGTCGGTCTCTCCCCTGCGGTCGGTCCGGTCTCTCCCCTGCGGTCGGTCTCTCCCCTGCGGTCGGTCCGGTCTCTCCCCTGCTGTCGGTCTCTCCCCTGCGGTCGGTCTCTCCCCTGCTGTCGGTCTCTCCCCTGCGGTCGGTCCGGTCTCTCCCCTGCGGTCGGTCTCTCCCCTGCGGTCGGTCCGGTCTCTCCCCTGCGGTCGGTCTCTCCCCTGCGGTCGGTCCGGTCTCTCCCCTGCGGTCGGTCTCTCCCCTGCGGTCGGTCCGGTCTCTCCCCTGCGGTCGGTCTCTCCCCTGCGGTCGGTCCGGTCTCTCCCCTGCGGTCGGTCTCTCCCCTGCGGTCGGTCTCTCCCCTGTGGTCGGTCTCTCCCCTGTGGTCGGTCCGGTCTCTCCCCTGCGGTCGGTCTCTCCCCTGTGGTCGGTCCGGTCTCTCCCCTGCGGTCGGTCCGGTCTCTCCCGTGCTGCCCCTACCTGTTGTCTCCCTGTGGGTTCCCCCAGCTGGCCGCCCTGGCCTGTGGGTTCGTCATGCGGCTGTACGCTGGGGTGGAGGACCAGGCCTTCCTGCAGCAGCTGCACCTCGTCGGGCTGATAGCCCAGTTTGAAAGTCTCCTCAGCACCTACAGTGAGTGCCGGCTTTCTTAAAATAAGAATCTCTCGCATTCCCTCTCTCTGAAATGTATAAAGATTTGTCATGCTGCACAGTATGTGCGGTTTGTGTTTAGGGGCAGGGTGGGAAGTTCTGATCTATCAGACTGCACCTGTCCTTTTGAAGTCAAGTTCACGTATTTCCATATCATTTTTCCTATATTGCTTCAGGCAGTCCCGCAAACTAGGGAATGTAAACAGGAATTCTTGCATGTATGTTTAGTTACCATGGCTTCCTGACAAATTTTGTTTTGTTGACGAATTGTTGTAGCTGGTGACCATCTCTTGGTTATTCTGCTTAGTTCCTTTGAATTTTATTTGTATAGAGGAGCTTTTCTTCAGATAGCACTGTCTTTATGACTAGTGTAGTGATTACATTCTTGCATATCCAGCATCAGTGCGTATGTATTAAATATTTCTGGACAGATGATCATTTTCATTGTATGCAAGGCCCTTGGAAAAAAAAGACCCTCTCAGGACAGGTAAAGATATTATAAGATTCCTTTTTGTTGGGTCCTTTCTTTGATGGTCATTTCAGGAATGTTCAGAAGAGGCTGAAGGCTCATTAAAATGTGTTGAGAGTTGGTCCCTCTCACAGCGAAGTGTCCTTTGTTGTCCAGGTGAAGAGATCGGCATGTTGGAAGATATGGAAGTTGGGATTTCGGACTTACAGAGAGTGTCGTTTAAGATCACGGAGGCCAAGTCTGATGACCCCGCAGATCTTCAGCCGATCGTCAGCGGTCGGAGGTAAGTTCTACGTTCACTGTTTCATCTCCCGCATTCGGCCAGAATATGAGCAGGGATCAGCAGTGTGCTTGCTCTGTGCTTCTCACTCAAGTTTTTTTTTGTGTCAAGTACAGGGAAATTTTTTTATTTATTTCGGGTCCCCCTTGCAAAAGACATTTTGATCTCAGTGGGGTTTTCCTGGTTAAATAAAGGTTAAATGAAAATAAAATGTTCAACATGGTGTCAGACCATTAAATCCCGATTAGGGAGCGCTAATGCCCAACTTGTCAGCGACAGGAAGCCTGGCGTAGCACACAGTTAATGCCGAGTTGTGACCTTCATAGTTCAAATAGTTTGAACTTTGACCTTGTTTGAAGCTGACCTTTCGTAGCATGGAACATTGAATAACATTTTGGGGTAAATTCAAGATTTTCAGATTCACAAAGCGAGTTCACAATTTAGCCTTTTCCGCAGACAAGCTACTAGTTGCTCCGCTCGCTTCAGTTTTCTGAACTGTTCAGGTGGCTTTTGTCGATGCTGCTGTTTAGCATTCATATTAAACGATAAAGACATTCAAACATAATGACATAATACGAAATAATTTGCCGCAATTTACAGACTAAATGCCGTTGCACACAACGTGTTTCTCACACATTAAATCCTGTGCTGTCTCTGCAGGGAGTATTACACAGTGGAGGTGCCGTTGCCAGGTGAGGTGTTTGGGGCCTTACCTGAGGAGCTGAAGGAAGGCAAGCCGTTGCAGGTGTATCCGGTGCTCTTTAATGTGGGGATAAACCAGCAGCAGACGCTCGCTGAGAGGTACAGTACCTCCCTGCCAACTCACTCACCGCGCTCCCTCTCTGCCCACTCACTCACCGCGCTCCCTCTCTGCCACTCACTCACCGCGCTCCCTCTCTGCCAACTCACTCACCGCGCTCCCTCTCTGCCCACTCACTCACCGCGCTCCCTCTCTGCCCACTCACTCACCGCGCTCCCTCTCTGCCCACTCACTCACCGCGCTCCCTCTCTGCCCACTCACTCACCGCGCTCCCTCTCTGCCCACTCACTCACCGCGCTCCCCCTCTCCCAACTCACTCACCGCTCTCCCTCTCTGCCAACTCACTCACCGCGCTCCCTCTCTGCCCACTCACTCACCGCGCTCCCTCTCTGCCCACTCACTCACCGCGCTCCCTCTCTGCCCACTCACTCACCGCGCTCCCTCTCTCCCAACTCACTCACCGCACTCCCTCTCTGCCAACTCACTCACCGCGCTCCCTCTCTGCCCACTCACTCACCGCGCTCCCTCTCTGCCCACTCACTCACCGCGCTCCCTCTCTGCCCACTCACTCACCGCGCTCCCTCTCTGCCCACTCACTCACCGCGCTCCCTCTCTGCCAACTCACTCACCGCGCTCCCTCTCTGCCAACTCACTCACCGCGCTCCCTCTCTCCCAACTCACTCACCGCGCTCCCTCTCTGCCCACTCACTCACCGCGCTCCCTCTCTCCCCACTCACTCACCGCGCTCCCTCTCTGCCCACTCACTCACCGCGCTC
The DNA here is from genome assembly GCA_025169545.1 of Anguilla japonica. Taxonomy (NCBI): domain Eukaryota; kingdom Metazoa; phylum Chordata; class Actinopteri; order Anguilliformes; family Anguillidae; genus Anguilla; species Anguilla japonica. Next base: position 59,158,112 of record CM045889.1, on the reverse strand, counting down.
CCTCTCTGCCCACTCACTCACCGCGCTCCCTCTCTCCCAACTCACTCACCGCGCTCCCTCTCTCCCAACTCACTCACCGCGCTCCCTCTCTGCCCACTCACTCACCGCGCTCCCTCTCTGCCCACTCACTCACCGCGCTCCCTCTCTGCCCACTCACTCACCGCGCTCCCTCTCTCCCAACTCACTCACCGCGCTCCCTCTCTCCCAACTCACTCACCGCGCTCCCTCTCTGCCAACTCACTCACTGCACTCCCTCTCTGCCAACTCACTCACCGCACTCCCTCTCTGCCCACTCACTCACCGCGCTCCCTCTCTGCCCACTCACTCACCGCGCTCCCTCTCTGCCCACTCACTCACCGCGCTCCCTCTCTCCCAACTCACTCACCGCGCTCCCTCTCTGCCCACTCACTCACCGCGCTCCCTCTCTGCCCACTCACTCACCGCGCTCCCTCTCTCTGCCCACTCACTCACCGCGCTCCCTCTCTCCCCACTCACTCACCGCGCTCCCTCTCTGCCCACTCACTCACCGCGCTCCCTCTCTGCCCACTCACTCACCGCGCTCCCTCTCTGCCCACTCATTACATTACATTACATTTATTTCGCAGACGCTTTTATCCAAAGCGACGTACAAAAAAGTGCATATCATGGTCGTAGGCAACTGCTGAACACAAGTTCAGAAAGGTATAATACTTATTTTGTACAGCTATTTCTAGCCAAGAACACTCACTCACCGCGCTCCCTCTCTGCCAACTCACTCACCGCGCTCCCTCTCTGCCAACTCACTCACCGCGCTCCCTGCCAGTTTACACTGCTGATTTACTGCCAGCCACTCGACTGTATTTACTGCCTGATTAAAACAGGAGGGGGTCGGTAACTCTTATATTTACAGATATGGTGTGGGCGGGGGGGTGGGGGACCAGCAGGATCTCCCTTGACTTGAGGATGTTCAGTGTTAAAGTTGGGCCTACACTTCTTTTTCCGGAAATGTAATGGCTTTAGATTTTGTTAAAATAACTTCACAAAGTAGAATAATCAAATAAATGATCATCTGAGTGACTTGGTTCTCAAAAATGCTGCAGGATGTGGATGCTTATTTGTTCATAGAAGCTGAAACAGTAGGCCTTAGTATCCACCATTGACTTTTATTTCCAGGCCCCTGAAACCAGACGTTCTCTTTATAAGTAGTGCCTGGGGCGGTGGTCTGGGGCTTGGTGGTGCTTATCTTTGCTCTTTCGCAGTATAATAAACCGCTTCTCCGAGCGTGCCCCAAAAGCTGCTGTCAGGAAGGCAGGGCTGTGTGTTTACGTCAAGGCCGTTAAAACTGAGACCAAGTCTGCATGTTCACAGCATGACGGTTTATGCTGTGTTTGCACTGTGTGTTTGCACAGTGTGTTCAGACTGCGTCTCAGTGCTGCAGCTGGTCTACTGTAGATCTCCTACGTAAACAGTGTTCTTATAGCTGGAGGACACAGAGTATGAGTCAATCGATATGACCTTGAGTCTAAACTGAGTGCCGCCTGTCTTTTGTCTCCATACAGGTTTGGTGACATTTCTTCACAGGAAAGGATAAACCAGAAAAACTTTGAGATTTTAGAAGCCTATTACAAGTCCTTAAGTGATAAACTCCCGCTGCAACGTGAGTGGTCTTGTGCGTGGAGCGCACGCCCGTCGCTTCCCTGTGTGCAACAGCACCGAGTGTGTCGTCATAATTTGGGAGTTTGCAGATTGGCTTCTAGTTTTCTCTTTGTACTGTATACAGTGGTGTGATTCATTCTTGACTCAAGGTCATTACGCGCTTCCTGTTTGTACAGACTGTAGCGTGCCTTGCAGCCGGTGATGTTATGTATGGCATGAGAACCGTGTCCTCCATTATGGTTCACACTGGGGCGTTTGGCCCAGTATTCTGGACAGAATCCCCAGTGTTTCAGGTCCAGACTAGTAGAAACTGCCACACATTCAATGTCTTAATTTAAATCTTGTATTCTGCCTCGTTGGCAGCTCTCCTTCGCTGCACATGCTCTGTATATCTTGTTGTTTGTTTGCTTTTTAGTGCCACCAGCGGACAGAAAACATCCTGAATTTGTCTCTTTTGTTTGCAGATTTACCTTGTTTCCAAACTCAAACCGACTTGAAAGAATTACTTGAAACTCTTGGGCAGAATATTATGACCAAGAAACGAAAGAATGTGGAGATACTGTGGCTAGCTGGAACGGTAAGGCTCGTTGGTTTATTTAGAAACCGTTTCGTTCTCTTGAGCTGTTATTACTGCGGTCGTAACGTGTGGCCGGTACTCAGGGAGTGATTGAGAACTTCAGACTGGAGGTCTCAAAGGTGGAACGGCCGCGTGAGTACCGAGCAGCTGGGTTTTTCAGTGGCCTGTGGACACGGGTGGAGGGGGTTGAACGAGCCGTTTTAAGACGCCCTTCTCATGGTGTCCCTACTTGGCCCAGGAGTTCTGACTAATCATTTGGCTCACAGTCCTGGCCCCGCCCTGTCCTCTCGCCCAACCCCCAGGGACTGCCGTGTGACTCTGGGACCCTGTTGCTTTGATAGTAATAGTAATTATATGGATAAAGATGTTAGCCCTGTTGTCATATAATCAAACATTATCCACATTATCGCAGTGGAATACAATGTCAGTAAAGTTGGCATGCTTCATTCATTGCACTTGAATAAAATGCCACAATGTACTTTCACTTTTAATTGCAAGAAGATTGGCATGCATAATTATGCGCACAAATCCCTATCTGGTACAGACAGGCTGCAGTGGGTGGGGTGCAGTGAGCCGGTATGTCTTAAAGGAAAGAAAATTATCTGCCTTTCAAGATTTCAGCTGATATTCACGTCTGGTGACCTACAAACTGCGCACTGTCACAAAGTGGCAGTGTGTCAAAACACGCGACCTTGCTACTGAAAAACCTGACGGGTGGCCTCAGAGATTAAACATTCATTCTTTGAATTGTTCGTGGGAACAAGATGTACGAAACAGTTAGAAATTAACTTATGCATTGAAACACAGATCTGAGAAGCCAGAGAGCTTAGGCTTTTATTTTTATGGCCAGTTGTATTTAAAATGGACTAATATTATCATTCATTTCTAGCCTTGTTCACCCAAAACAAAAAAATCTGTGCAGCTGTGCCTCCGCTGCCTGATCACACAGGGTTAACGCTGTTCATCATCCCGTCCACTAGAGGGCGCCACAGTCGTTTCTCTGGCTCCGCTTCCTTTGCCTGCTGTTTGGAGCTCCTCCTGAAATGTGCAGGTGATGCACAGCTGCTTCTCTCGTTCTCCTCCTGGATCGGGCGCTTCCTCTGTGATTCCACCCTGCTAAGGACATACGGCCTCTCATAGTAACGTCCGGAGTACTCCGGCCTCTCATAGTAACGTCCGGAGTACTCCGGCCTCTCATAGTAACGTCCGGAGTACTCTGGCCTCTCATAGTAACGTCCGGAGTACTCCGGCCTCTCATAGTAACGTCCGGAGTACTCCGGCCTCTCATAGTAACGTCCGGAGTACTCATTTCCTTGGCTCTGATCTGCCCTCCATGCTCTTCCCCTTGCATACGCCACTCTGCTGTGTTTCTGCTTGAATCGGCTGCAGAGCTGAATTTTGTGTGACACACAGTATTTGGTCACGCTGTGAATTACAGTTATAGTGGTTGTTATTGTAAGGAGAAAGGACTGGAAATGGTCTTTCACAGATTTTTAACGGCTGGGTGTTGAGGTCAACCTGCTGTCTTGCCCTGTGTTACGGCTGGCTCGCAGGGCCGCAACAACAGAGTCCAAAGTACCAAAAGCGAGACAGAAACTCATCTAAAAACACAAACTCAGACATTTATTAGAATTAATAACAAACTAATCACAAACTAAAACGAAGGAAAACCCACCAAGTTCAAACAAAACGGTCAGACAGAAACTGACCTAAAAACTCAGACATTTATTAATCTAAAACACAAACTAAAAAAACAAAACTCACAAAGTTCACAAAATAAGAGTCTTCACAAAAACTACAAACACAAAACCACAAATCAAACCACAAGTGTCCGTGGTGTCAAAATTGGGATGGCATATCCCGGACGAGCCCCCGGCTGGCTCGCAGGGCCGCAACAACAGAGCCCAAAGTACCAAAAGCGAGACAGAAACTCATCTAAAAACACAAACTCAGACATTTATTAGAATTAATAACAAACTAATCACAAACTAAAACAAAGGAAAGCCCACCAAGTTCAAACAAAACGGTCTTCACAAAAACTACAAACACAAAACCACAAATCAAACCACAAGCCACACACAAAAGAAACCTGAAAGAAGAATCTACCCAGCCTCGTACTGCAGGGCTTATATTGGCTCACAGGCAGGTGGAGGCAATCAAGCAATTAAGCAATTGGGTATTACCTCCACCTGCACTACTCAGGCAAGCAGAGGCTGGGGACGTAACACCCTGTAATAAATCATAGCTCATCGATACCTGGCCCTTCCATGGGGAAGGAAGTGCCCGATATGATTGAGTCTCTCTGTTTTGAGCTGTTAGCCCCTTCCCTGAAGCCCCCAGATGTGCAGTAATGGTCTGGATTTATATGTGTATTTATGGAGTCTGTCCATTAAGCTAAAGAATAAAAAGCGTGTCGTAGCATTCATAGTGCAAAGCACATGCAGCGGGTGAGCTGGACTTTCCCCCGCTCAGGGCAGTGGCCCTTATCTTTTGGCCCTCGGCCTGAGGGGTGTTCCCCAGGGGCCTGGCCGGGTGTCCCTTTCCGTTTGGCTTATTTATATAAACGCTGCAGCTAAAGAGCGAGCCGTGCCAGCCGTGCCAGCCTTGCCAGCCTCGCCAGCCTCGCCAGCCTCGCTGGCACTTCTGGTTGTTTTGGTTTTAATGCAACACAACCCATGGCTGCTCTGGCTGCGTTTGGAAAGTGTGTGTTTGTGTGTGTGTGTGTGTGTGTGTGTGTGTGTGTGTGTGTGTGAATGTGTGCGTGTGTGTGTGTGTCTGTGTGCGTTTGTGAGTCCCCTGCTCTGTCAGGTTTGTGTAAATCCCTCTCTCTGCACTGCAGATCTGTCGCAGGCTGAACGGTATCCGGTTCACCAGCTGTAAGAGTGCCAAAGACAGGACGTCCATGTCTGTAACCCTGGAGCAGTGCGCGCTCCTGCGAGACGAACACGAGCTGAACAAGGACTACTTCGTCCGAGCGCTGGACTGCATGCGGAGGTACCCCCCCCCCCCCCCCCGTGGTTCTATCCTCACATCCGCTCATCTACACATCCAGGTTTCATAGAAAGACGTGATAATCCTTGGCTGCCCAGCCCTGTACCTGGAGATCTACCGTCCTGTAGGTTTACACTCCAGCCCTAACAAATCATACCTCATTCAACAGCTAAAGATCTGATTGAGCTGCTAATTAGTGGAATCAGGTGGGCCAAATTAGGCTTCAAGTGGAAACGTCAGCGATGGTAGATCTCCAGGAGTAGGGTTGGGCAGCCCTGTGGTAATCGGTGGCCAAGGTCAGGTCAGTTGCACACTGGACGTTAGACGGTCAGAGACTGGTCCAGGGGGCTCGTCAGAAGGCCCCGCGCATGTCTGACGCTGCCCTGCAAACAGCCTCATTTCCACAGCCTCCACCTCCACCTCCATCCCAACTCCATCGCCTGGAACCGCCTTCTGTGTCCCCCTCATCCGTGACGTCACACACAGTGGGTCAGGGCTCTGGCGCTTGTGTGGCAGAACCCTTTCAGTTCTGAGGTCACAAACAAGGGATTAGAACGCTCTTAACTGAACATTCTAATGCTGATGATGTCACAGTCCCTGCTGGTGACTGAAAGCGACGGAGTTCTAGAACACTGACTTAACTTTGGAGGAAAAAAAACACGTAAAGTAATTGATTTTTTGTAAGTCATCGGGGACTCAAATTTAAGGGGTCTCTAGTCCGGAATGAACAGGGAAATGACTGCCTAGCTTCTCGTGAATGGCAGTTAGCAAAGGGATCGCAAAACAGCATAAGGATTGAGTTAAAACATGAGTTTTAAATGCAACGATTGCAAATGCAGAGGTGATGGGACAAGACTGTAAAAGAGGAATGCTAAGGTGCTGGCCTGTGATATTAATGTTATTCCTGGCAGATTACACAATTCAAAGATGGCACTAAGCTTGTGTTGATGACTCTACCTATTAAGAGAAACAAATGAGTAAACTAGAGAGCAAGTTTCCCTAACATTTGTGTTCTTAAATGTCATTCAAAATGGAGAGGACTCCTGTATCTGATGCCAAAAAGATCAGTTTTTAAATGCACTGTATTCAAGACATAGCACGCACTGTTCAGTGGAGTAATCAGGGCTGAAAATCAGAGTTGGAATTAAAGAAGGAGCTATAAATGGCAGTTCTGGTGGACAGTTCCGACATATTCGTAGAGCCCGGAGTTTAGACAACACATGACGCATGGAAACATGATTTATAATTCAGACATGAGCAACCCCCCCCCCCCCCCATGAGAGAATTTCTCATGCAGAGGGAGGAAAGGGAAGAGGAACATTGCGATATTTTGGCTGTACTGAGAGCGTTATGTAACGGTCCTGTTTTGCGGGCTGTTCCCCAGCTCACTGACACACTGGCCACGTGAAGGAAACGACTTTGGCTTCCATGCTGGCAAAGTCCCGTCGGCTTATCTTATCGGTGAAATGATCTCCTGAGCACAGGCACTAGCTCTCCAGTCACACTGAAGCAGAACAACAGTTACCTCAGCTGAACTGAACTGGGGAGACGGAAGGAAACGCGTATTCTTTCATTTTATCCATTTTTTTTAAGTCGGTTTTGTTGTTAAAGGGAAGTTCCCCTGGAAAACCCAAAGAGAAGTTTGGGAATTAAGAACACCGCACATATAGTTCCCGTTTCACTTTTATTATTCTTATTATTATATATTTTTTGTGGTGCACTTTTAAAACCTTAGTTCACGAACACAGAGGTCCAGTTCTCTGGCATTTCTGCTTTCTGGCTCCGCGATCTCTCTGGCCGTCTGCGTGAGAGGAAGGCTATGGAGACTGAGGACAAGCGGTCCCATCACATTAGGACATTGTGTTCATGCACAAAGCCTCGTTTATTTATTTGTTTTTTCTGGAGCGGGGTGTGTGAACTCAGGCTGCTGGCAGGAATGTCCTGCTCTAGTGTGTGAGAAGGCAGTGGTAGTGTGGTGTCGAGTGCAGTCTGGGCTAGCGCTAGCCGTGTTAGATAATTGCGTTTGTGGTGCTTCATTTCTACTTAAATTCAGAATATAAACGAATATTTAGTTAGTATTGTCAATGGTAGAGGTGTCTTGCTTCATTTAAGCCATGTTCCGAGCCTCTAAGGAGTTATAATACCTTAAATGGAACACTGGATTTGGCAGATTTGGCCAGATGAAATGACCATGCTAATCAGTTGCTAAATATGTCGTTAACACACTTAGATAAGGTTAAAAAAAAGATTCCGTGGAGTGAATTTAGTCATTAGTGGTGGGTCACAGTTTTTAATTAGTTTCTGTGCTGCTGTTCAGGGTCTAGGAAAAACCCCATAAGTTAACAGAAATACACTGGACTTCAGTAAAATGGGCATATTCAGCTCGGTTCTCTGTATGTTAAGCTTTGGTTACTGAACACTGAGCACTGTGAAAGTGAAAGCATTTAGCCACACAAAGCGTATTGTGATCGTTTCATTGCACTTTGTATTGTGAAGTAAAACAAACACGTGTCCTGTAATTACTGGGTAATTATTCACTAGGTCCATGAAGCCAGGCCAGTATGATTTCATATTTTCTAGATCAGTTTGTCACCTGCAGTACCTTGAAAACGTATTGGTCCCCTTCCTGATTCCCTGATTCTATAGCGTATTTGGGCCTGTTTATAATAACGAGGTGGATCAGAACCAGGGGTGTTTCTAGCATGGTTTAAGATGACTGCTCCCCCATATTTTTTGAAATGTGAATAAACCTATTGTCAAAAAGATTCATAATTGGGTGTGGGAGTTCAGCCAAGATAAATGGTTGGGCCAGCCCAAGACACTATGAAATGCAACAGTGACTGACTGGGAACTAAAATCGCAAGCTAGCTATGACTCACAGCTATAGTTGATGCTAGTTAGCTACTGCTGTTGGTTCAGGCTATCTGCATGGCACTGACATACACTAACATGTGGTACTCTAACTGCTTTGGTAGCCTAACTGTCGTACAGCAACTCTATCAATTGCTGTCCCATATGGGGCTACCTAACTGCTATGTGTGTTTAATGTGCTAACCAGCACAACAATATTAATAATAAGAATTAATAATGATAAGGAGGTGTAAAGCCTCTTTGAGCTAAGTGTCCATAAGGGACACCTTACCAGTATCATGCGCAAGATCCCACAGCTGGATAGCAGTGTTGCTAACTCTGGGAGTCCAATAAGCTACCTGGCTTAAAGAACAAGCCCTAACAAGCGGGGAGTACAGTGATGCGTACCAAAAATGTATAAGCTAGGCTCGCTAGTGTGCTTGAAATACAGTAACCCTAAATGTGAAAAAAGACTGGCTGCTTGGTACATTTCCAAAAAGAGCACTCAGATGTAACGTGAAAGTGCTAGAGGATCAAGATGGAAGTGAGGGAAGTGATCCCAGATTGGGAGTGCCCTGCTGGGCAGAGAATCCAGGTGCAGTGTGAAGAGGTGTGTCATCAGACCGTGGTGGAAAAGGGCGGGGACCCAGCAGGGACCCAGCAGGGACCCAGCAGGACATAGAGGTCTGTAGAGACGGGCAGTTTGGAGGGTTTAAGCTCATTTTCATCAGCGCAAAGATCAACAAGCTTTAACAGCAGCAAGAGCTGTGCCGGGCAGGATCCAGAGTGAAGTGGACTTCATGATCTGACGTTCTGAAGGGGGATTGATGATGTCATCGCCATTACTTCCGTAATCATTAACAGGCTTCTGTGCATGTTCTCACCCTGCTCTGGCTCGCCATCTCGCCTCACCTGCCCCCCCCCCCCCAACCCCAACCCCACGTTCTCGCATCACCTGCTCCCCCCCCTCCCTTCAGCCCCACCTTCTCACGTCACCTGCCCCCTCCCCAACCCCAACCCCACGTTCTCGCCTCACCTGCTCCCCCCCCCCCTTCAGCCCCACCTTCTCACGTCACCTGCTCCTCCAACCCCACCTTCTCACGTCACCTGCTCCCCACCAGCCCCGCCCTCGCTGAGCTGGCCTGAAAGGATGTGTCCTTAGAGGACCGTGAGAGCGCTTCCCCGTGCTTGTGCATCCATGAGCGAGCCCATCAGTGTTACCCCCCCCCCCCTTCCCGGCTTTACTAACCCGCTGCTGTTCTGTCTGTTCTTGCCTCGTTCCCACAGTGGGCTCCCCCAGGGGGGCAGCGGGCAGTGGAGTGACCCGGAGACGGGGTGTGTCGCTGAAAACAAGCCGCCCTCCCGGCACTTCTACCCCGTTTCGCTCCTGCTCGTCAGCTCGCACCTGCTGGTCGTCTGGCTCATTTTAAGTCTCGTTTTTCTGCTTGCAAAATACCAATAAACTGCTTGTTATACCAGACTGAGCGTTTGCTGTGCCGTTCTTCTTGGGTTTCGTCCTCTCTTCGGTGGGTTCACGTGTGCTGATACCTGGGGGCCTTCCCTCATTCCTGTCCCTGATATGATCTTTTTATTTTTTTATTTTACAAAGACCGCGTGGAAAAGTTCTCCCTGCTGCCTAAAATATAGTATTTACCTTATGTAGTATATATTGTAGGAGTAGCTTATTATGTCTGCTGCTGAAGTAGGATATTATACTCAGTAGAGCCAAAATTATCAGAGAAATGTGAACAGTCTGGGCTGTATATTGACACAAATTGGGTGAAATGATACTGCACTGGCACCTGTTTACCGTTCTGGCGTGGGGTGTGTTGGAGTGGGCTGGATGGAGGTTTTGGGTGTGGGTTTGGGTTTATTTAGTGTATGGCACACACTACATTCACAGCTTTTCACTGAACATAAAGCCATACTAATGTATGATTTGCATTGGATTCGATGGTTTGAATGTGGTGTTTTCAAGCTTCTGTATTTACTTGCAGGCTTATGTGAGAATACATCCCCAGTTCCCTTCTCTGTGGTGAAATGACCTGAAACATTTCAGCTGTGAGCCTCTAATCTGACCACCGCTTGGCCACTCAATCCCACAATCTGTATGCATGTCTAATATATAATATATCACACACAGTGGATGCAAGGCATCTGATAAAACTTTACTTCTGGTTAAAGGTCACCAGAGATACGTTATTGATATGCCTATGTTTTATTAGCGTCCTAGAAGTCTGTAATAATCCTCTGCGGAGTCGTTTTATAAGAGATAGGAGACATTGATTTTCCAATGTATGTTTACCCATTATGATCCTGTATTTGTGTTATTGTAAATATTTGCCTTTTGTGTATTATGTTCCAGCATTGTTTTATGATTTCATTTTATTTTGTTCCCTTCCATGTACCAGAGAAGGATGCCGGATTGAGAACGTGCAAAAGAATATTAAGTGCAGGAAATATGCCTTCAACATGCTTCAGTTGATGGCTTTTCCCAAGTTCTACAGACCCCCGGAGGGCACCTATGGAAAGGTGGATTCATGAGAAGCGGAAAGATTCGAAAGGAACAAAAACGCATTTCCCCCACCAAGTAAATGCAAGAGCTAACTGATTCTGTGGATGTGGAGTCGGCTGACACGTCTTCTGGATCCAGCAAACTGAGTTTGTTTTTTGGATTCAAACTTCTCACTGAGTCCTACAAAGTCCAGTGGTTTAATATTTTCAGCTATGAGTTGGAATTTGTAAAAAGAAAAAAATGGAATGTAGCTAAAATTATTTAAGTATTTCCTTTCCTGGATGCCAGTCGTATATACAGGCGACAGAGTCGAATTCTTAAAAAGGTAAGAAACTCGAGCATTGCTGTTCTGACGTCAGTGTTAGCCCGCCCTGCGGCTGCAGCGCTGGAGGTGCAGTGAAGGGGCTTCCTGCACATTCAGTGTTAGCCAACCCTGCGGCTGCAGCGCTGGAGGTGCAGTGAAGGGGCGGCACATTCTGCAGCGCTGCAGCGCTGGAGGTGCAGTGAAGGGGCTTCCTGCACATTCAGTGTTAGCCCACCCTGCGGCTGCAGCGCTGGAGGTGCAGTGAAGGGGCTTCCTGCACATTCCAGCAGGATGCTGCTCATTTAGCAGCTTTAGCGCCTCACTGCGTGAGCTGCGCAGCTCTCCCGTGCCCCTGGAGAGCGTGCCCCTGGAGAGCGTGCGCTGCAGACGCGCATGTCTGCCTGACAGCACAGTGGTGACTCAGTTATTGCCCTCGAGCGATCGGAGCGTAATCACAGGCAGGTCACACACCATCACGCGTTCAGCGCTGCGCTTCATCGCTTCCAAATACCCGCGTGTGCGTCCCGTTAAAACCTGTAAATGTAAGACTCTTACAGAAAAGGAGTTGTCTTTGAACTCTTGTGCCAAGTGCAAGACCTCGCGTGTGAGTGAAACTCCGGCCCACGCAGCAGAGCAGAGTCGTGCGGCTGTTTCCCCTCCTCTCACGCAGGACAGGAACTCTCAGCCAAAAAGCCCTCCATTCGTCTGCGCAGGACGGGGCGGTTCCTCGAGCTGGACCCGAACCTTCGATCCTTGGTCTGCGCAGCCGTGTTCAGCAGGGAAAGAGCAGCAATGGCAGGCGCTGTCAAACACCGTTTCTCCACGGCAGAAACAGCTCATAGTCGTACAAATGTCACGTCCGGCCCCCAGGAGTGGTTAAATGGTGCATTGTGCACTTCGAAAGTTGCTTCAGATTAGCCAAAATGAGTAATTCTCAGTTAATGTTCTGGAACTGCTATTCTGGAACGCTCCAGGACTGGTTACGATCCCGATAAGAATATTTTAATCTTCTCAAAAACACAGGAAGTGGGTAATATGGACTAATATTTCATCACCATGCTCAGGTTGGGAAAACACTATGACAAACACACATTTCCAAGTGTGTGTTTAACTTCTGTGTTTTTTCTTTTCTTTTAAAGTTCATATTTTATTGCATTTCCCACTTATGTTTGATAATACTTAGCATTTCCATCAGAATTCAAACTGCACTTCAAAAACAGACACTTTCGGCTTAGACCTAGATGATTCAAGTTTCTGAAAACATTACTCCAAAGACTCCAAAAATTTAAACCCCCCTCCTCTATCACAGTAAAACTTTCATTATTTTAGTAAATGTGTTATTTCACTTTTTCTTGAGTTCAGGTAGCTTCTCAAACAGGTGAGCTCTGAATGTTTTTTTGTTTGTTTGTGTGCATGTTTTTGCTACATTTGTATGAGCACATATTTTGTATGCATTTTCACCATCATCAAAAGTCTGTTGTACATACTGTTAATATTTTCTCACCTCTTTTCTGATCATGTGAAATTATGGAAACTTATAAAAATCTATACTGTCCTAAGCATGACTGAAATGATGTCTCGATGAACATTTTCAATAAAATATATCCGTGTTCCAGACATTACTGATGTTTTTTAATGGTCCCAACAAAAGTGCTGGGGGAACAGCTGTTACCAGATCCAAATCTGTTAATCATCTGTACCAAGTAGCCTTCTAGCCCCTTTTGGTTAAGTAGCCTTCTAACCACTTTTGGTGAAATGGGGAATCGACGTGGTGGAGTCACACCAGTGGAAACATTTTTTCATTTTGTTCATCTGCTGGATGCTTTTACCCAGAGGGACTTGGACTTGCGTGTTACGGGTTTGGGGCCCACCTGCAGAGATCCAGCTCTTCTGCCCGTGACCGAGCTGGAAGATTCAGATCTGAATGGGCGGAGATCAGTTCTGCATTTTGCTGTAACCAGGACGACCTCGACTGAGTGGGCGGGGCTTGCGTGTTTTCACCAGCCTGAGAGGGAAGCTGCTCCTTTTCTCCTTTCCTGCTCCTCCTCTCTCCTCCTCTCTCCTTATGCGCTACAAGTTGCTCTTGTCGTGTCTACCAACAGTGTGTGACTAAGCACACACACTCACACGCATGCACGCGCACACACTCACACACGCACACACACACACACACACTCACACACGGTACTCACACATGCACACACGCACGCACACGCATGCATGCATGCACTCACGCACGCACACACACACACACACTACTCACACATGCACGCACGCAAACACACTCACACACGCACACTCACACACGGTACTCACACATGCACGCACGGACACACACATGCATGCATGCGCACACTCACGAACACACGCACGCACACACACACTCACAAAGTACTCACACATGCACACTCACTCACACACAGTACTCACACATGCACACACGTGCACACACTCACACAGTACTCACACATGCACGCACGCACGCACACACTCACACACGGTACTCAAACATGCGCGCACGCACACACACACACGCATACCCACACACACTCACACGGTACTCACACATGCACACGTACACACACACACACACACACGGTACTCACACATGCGCACACACACACACACACACAGTACTCACACATGCACGCACGCGTGCACACTCACGCTCGCATGCACACACTCACACGCACACACACACGCACTCACACACAGTACTCACACATGCACGCACGCGCGCACACTCATGCTCGCATGCACACATCAACTGGTTGGACTCAGTCTCACACACATTCTTTCCCTGCGTAGCGTTGTGGATGTGCTCATGGCTGTGGAATGCCAGCTGTGAGAGGTTGTGGGGTCACTGCAACAGCTTTCTAAAAATCAGGGCAGCTTAAAATATGTAAAATATTTTTTTAAGATAACACTGTAACTGTGAGCATAGAACCTCCACACCCTTTCTAGTCTCTTTACAACTATTTGATTTGGAATTTCCCAGTGAATTACAGTTAACATTAGAAGTGACCCCAACCCTGCAAGTTACAAAACCGAACATCGGCTTTCATTGGTGCCTTAGCAAAACACTGTTATTCACTTTTGTGACATTGGGACGTATTCATCTGTCAGAGCACATACCAACCCTGTCACGTTTACAGTGGGACTATTATGTGGTATACCGTGTGTCGTTACCTTGTGCCCTCTGCTTGCAATGCTCGTTAACACACCTTCGCTGACCTGCCCTCTGTTCAGTGTGAGAACATTTATCTGAAGAACGATGGGCTTCCTTTTTGCAAGGAAATACAGGAAGTCCCCTTCCTGCTTCTCTGCAAGACGAACGTCTTCATCTGAAGACTACATTAAACCACTCAAATGGAAACTTTCAAGTAAAATGTGCAATCCATGTTTCTCATTGGCAGTTTAAATAAAGCTAAAAAATGTGAGTAACTGTGTGTATGTGCATGTTCTGAATTTCTTGTAGCTGAAATGATCCCAGAGTTATATTTATGGAAAAGCGTTCTAGAATGAATCTTGACAGTGAGAAACCTGACGGTGACAACATCACATTAATTTGAACGTTGGAAATGAGAGAACCCCTAATATAACTTTTCAAGGAAAGCAAGACATTTGAATAGAGTAAATGCAGTGAACTTTGACGTTGACAATTGCCGTTATACTGTAGAACTTTATTTTGTGTTTACACTCAAATCCACCTTGAATATTTCACAGTAATAAGGCCATTGTGAGGCTGCCGTGTGGCTTATCCAGTTAAGGAACTGTTCTAGGAGCAGGATCGAATCCCGTTCGGGGGGGGGGAGGAATACTCTGTGCCGACCCCACAGGCTGAGGTAGCATCCCCCGGGGTTAGGGATGGTTCGGTGTCAGCCAGGACCCCCGTCTCATCGTTCTCTGGAAGCCCCCGCTGGCCGCTCGAGAGCACGGGGGTCTGCTTTCTAAAACCGCATGTGAAGGGCCTTCCTGCCGCTGGGCTTCAGGGCTGTGTTTTGAAAAGGAGCAGTTGGTAGCACCATGGGATTCTGAGCCTGTTAAAACTGTCCCTGAGGGCTGCCACGTGAGCACCACTCCAAATTAGGAAGAAAATGTGGAAGAAAGGATTTTTTTTTAAAAAACCATGTGTTCGTTCTGTTACAAATATACAAAAACAATATCAAAATGCAGCTCAAACATTTCACACTTCCCACAGAACATTGACTAGAAATAAAATTTAAACTGAGCACTTCATATGCGTGAAGACCATGGCTGTTAAACACACTAAATGCAGTATATTCCTGTGCTGTCTTATTAATAATGAGTTTATTAAATAGGCATTAACAGGCTTCCCTAAACAGGGCTGATTACAGGCCATTTACTTTAACAGTGATAAATAACTGCCACTGCATATTATATATTACGTGCATCATTTAATAACCTAATACTACTATGCACAGCTAATGTATGTAAAAATATTAACATTTGAAAAGTATGTACAGCTTATTTACACCACTGCATAGAAATACAACAGAAGCAGGGATCCTCATGTCAATACATATTGTACTTTCTGCAAAAATTTATGAAAATTGTCCAGGAATGTTGTAGAGTCGGTTTCCTCAAAAGCTTCACAACGCGAGCAGTTCCCACTGTTCTGAAAAAGGAAAAAATAAATATATATTAAATACACACACATATAAAAATATATATAATATATACTGTGTCTGTGCCGTTGGTAAGAGCAGACTCGCGTCATACTCAATGTGACATAGTGTCACTGAGGATATAAAAATTACTCTGCAAGGATTATAATCATGTTTTCCAATAGTTTACCTCTGATAACATCATTGTCATGTTCTTGTACAGTCAGATCGTCAATAACATAAAACAAACTAGAAGTGCAATTCATCAGTATGACCCTCCTCGGCCTAACGGAATATCCTGCCCTGAACCGTTATATATTTATATGTTCTGTTCCAAGATCGTTATCATATTTATCTGTTCTGTGACAGTGGCAGGACTGTGTGGGACCCACCAGTGATTCATAGGCGTTCTTCATCAATTCCAGCAAAGTCCTGGATGCTTCACTTTCTCCTTCTGTCTCGTACAAAATAACCTGCGCTTCCACAATGTAACAGAGCAGGGTTTCATTGAAACAAGGTTTCTGTAGAATAAAAAGAGTTCTAAATGACTTACAGAATAACACACAAACTAATGATACACACAGACATGTGTATATATATACGTGTGTGTGTGTGTTTGACAAAATAAAAACAATCATTACACAGAAAAGGGAACTAATGTAATAGCAATGGCTAAAATATATTATCAATACAGCTGTTTACATGCATTTTTGAATTACTGACTTAAAAGTTATACATGTTGGTTACATGAGGAACAGAATTAAATTCCACTGTGAAGGCGATCAAATATTAATTATTCTGAAAATACAAATTTACAATAGGTGTGAACATGCCTTCAAACCTGCACATATACACCTAATATAATAAACTCCACTATGTCCTTTGCTGATCTTATCCACCACACCCCATCTATTTACATGAATATACTTACACTGATTTCTGCATAACCAGGAGTGTAATAAGTTGCATCAGATCTCTGAGGAGAAAACATATTAAAACTGAGTGTAATAATACTGTAGTAATTAAGCGTCGTATTTCCTGACATAAATGTACGTATTTGTATTTGACCCAGGTCTGATATCTACTAAGTTGTTGATAAGCCTATCAGCAGCAAGGTTGTACAGCTTCTGTGTGATCAGCATTTGGATATCAGTGATGTTTTGTTTTTTTTCCAGGAGGCGTTTCACATGGCCTCTGATGCCTGGAGTGAACTGGCCTCGCTAGTCTGGCGCTCAGTTCTGCGAAGCCACAGCTCCGTGGGGAAACGAAAGCGAAACTGAGGCCAGAGAAGCTCAGATCTGAAGGTATGAATGAAGAGAGACGCTCTGGTGGAATCCCAACCACCTCAGACTCACACGAGTGTGTGTGAGTATGCGCATGTGAATGTGTGTGTGTTTGTGTGCGTGTGAATGTGAGTGAGTGTGTAAGTGTGTGTGTGTGTGTGTGTGTGTGTATGCGCATGTGAATGTGTGTGTGTGTGTGTGTGTGTGTGTGTGTGCGTGTGCATATGAGTGTGTGTGAGTGGCGTGCATCACATTCACATCTCTCCTGCGTCTTATTTAAACTCAGCAGTATGGTGCCAACAGTGGTATATACCATAATATTCACTACTTTCCAACATTCCGCAAAGCTGGAGAAAACAATCAAATACCTCACCTTAAAGTATTTCTCACGATCCTTTAACAAGCTCCTCAGTTCCTCGATTTCCTGCATTGCTTCTGCAGCAGACATGTAAGCACACACACAACTGAAAGGAAAACACATGTAAGAAGGTCAGTCACTGGCTGTACGACGGCCCTGTGTCAACCCTGCAACTGAACCATTTCAGAAACAGAAATATGACAGCTGTGTACGCGTGCTGTTTACTGGTAAGAAAAAAAAGGTTAATCTGAACACAGTGAATCACAGGCAAATGCCAACACATTGCTATTTCTGCTTGCTCTACTTTCAGGCAAGACTTATTCTTCTTTTTTTATTTGTAACTAAAGGTCTGCATTCTGGCCCTAGTACTGGCCCTCTGACACCGGGTCAGACTGGGTAGGGGCCCACTGCCAACCTGGAAGTTATACAAAATGTAGTGCAGCAGCTGCAGCTGTTAACAGTGATTGACAGTGCAAAGCTTCCAGTTTGTGTAGTGTCCCATTATGCTTAACTATCAAATTAAAAAAGCCATATTTGACAGCACAGGAGCGATAACTTAATAAAGTAACCTTTTAAGTTTTAATACAAGTATAACCATTTATATGAAAAATCTGTATTTAAATGTAATAAAATTCAAAAGTATACTTGCATTTCATCTGACAGCTGTCTGTTCTTAAACCCATTTCTAACATTACAGGGGCCAGTGGGACTACACTGGGCCATGTGCTTACCATCGTGCAGTACAGGTTAGCTTCTGCTTTTACGTTTCACGTTAATGACATACCTTAGCAGAAAGAGAGAGTTCCAGATCTCGCTGTTGGGGGGGCAGTCCTGGCAGCAGCGGAAGCAGCAGAAGAAGCAGGCCTGCCTGACGCGTCTCTACAAAAGAAGCACAGCCATTTTGGTGAAGGGTGTTCCCAGCCCAAAGGCCCCGTTCCTCCCCCCTGTCCAAGCACAGCTGGGCCTGCCCCTTAAGCTGGCAGTGTACTCAATAAGAAGAAAGAACTTCAGGATTGAGAACCACTGGCGAACGTGTCCACGAACACTGTCGGTATACTCAGTGAGAACACCGCAGCGTTTAATGTCACTCCACGCCGCTGGGGCGTGAATAATTACGAATAATTACAAGGCAACCATTAACCAGGGCTGGAATCTCGCCCAGACCTCCGTCTCACGGCTACGCCATGGATGTAAAAAGAGAAGGGCTACGCGAGATCACAACACAAAACAAAAAGTATGAAGTGTTTAAAGTGGCTTTAGTTCATCTAGCTATGCAAAAGAATAAAAAAGGTGAAGGAGATGGTACGTTCGCCCTCTAAATCAGGGTAGGATGGAGAATGGAGAGTTCTGTTTGTACATTCGGCAAATGTGGAGTTTAGACGAGGGGGTCCACTTTCTCTTATTTCCGAATGTGTGCTAGGCGTTTTGATGACTTGCTGAAACGAGTAGCACCATTCATCAAACATGTGGGAACTCACAGAATTCCCATCTCTACAGAAGAGAGACTAGCGTTGACACTCCATACATTAGCATGTGAATTCAGCCCTCTGAACTCTCAACCGCGACGTACCCAACTATGTGATATTTGGACCAATAGCTGGGGGGGGGGGGGGTCGGAGAACAAGAAAGAAGTTTTCCAAAAGTTCTCCCTGGAGGCCGTTGCACACTGCACCGTACGAACACACACCACCACGTCTTTTTGTTCTTCAGTTGTTCTCATTGCTTCGTTTTGCTCAAAAAGTTCTACTTCTTACGAAGTATACTGCCTACTTTAGCCTGCTGGCAGATATTGGCCTGCTGGGGCATTCTGCAGCTTTTCAGATGATCAGATAAAGCTGGTAAAGCTTATAACAGGAATCAGCAGTCACAGGTTGGCAAGAGACGATATATCAGCCCATATACACAGTTTAATCTTTAATTACTTAAATAAAAAAAAATTGAATTCATATACACTGCAGACTGCGCACATGCAGACTCCACACATGCAGACTGCACACATACAGACTCCACACATGCAGACTGCGCACATGCAGACTCCTCACATGCAGACTGCGCACATGCAGACTCCACACATGCAGACTGCGCACATGCAGACTCCACACATGCAGACTGTGCTCATGCAGACTGCGCACATGCAGACTCCGCACATGCAGACCGCACACATACAGACTGCCCACATGCAGACTGTGCTCATGCAGACTCCACACATGCAGACTGCGCACATGCAGACTCCACACATACAGACTGCGCACATACAGACTGCGCACATACAGACTGCACACATGCAGACTCCACACATGCAGACTGCGCACATGCAGACTCCTCACATGCAGACTGCGCACATGCAGACTCCACACATGCAGACTGCGCACATGCAGACTCCACACATGCAGACTGTGCTCATGCAGACTGCGCACATGCAGACCGCACACATACAGACTGCCCACATGCAGACTGTGCTCATGCAGACTCCACACATGCAGACTGCGCACATGCAGACTCCACACATACAGACTGCGCACATACAGACTGCGCACATACAGACTGCACACATGCAGACTCCACACATGCAGACTGCGCACATGCAGACTACACACATGCAGACTCCACACATGCAGACTGCGCACATACAGACTCCGCACATGCAGACTCCGCACATGCAGACTCCACACATGCAGACTGCGCACATGCAGACTGCACACATACAGACTGCGCACATGCAGACTCCACACATGCAGACTGCACACATGCAGACTCCGCACATGCAGACTCCACACATGCAGACTCCACACATGCAGACTGCACACATAGAGACTCCACACATACAAACTATGTGGCACTTGTGCTGCCTTCAGTGACTCCCGGAGGACGATGGTCCATATTGCCCAGTGCTCAGTACTCTGCTCTAGAGAAGAAGTAAGGAAGCCATCCTGCAGTTGACTGCTCAAGTCACAGCTCTCTGACTAAAAAGATGAAGAGGAGATTGGGGTGATTAAGCCTTCCTGTCAGAGGCAGAGACTGTCCTGCCATCGCCGGCCCACCAATCACAAGAGACCAGGAAGAGAGGAGAGCCGCGTGCGAGCGGAGAGAATGAAAGCGCATTCTTTTCCCTGCGGCTCCATTCCGACAGATGGGCGCCTGAGCCTGAATTTGGGCAGGAAAGGAAGGGTCGCTTAGGAGGGGAAGACGCTGGCCCCAGGAGGGGCAGACGCTGGCCCCAGACAGTGAAGTCTCCCCAGCAGTGGGAATACATAAGCAGATCAGGAATGCGGAACAGAACTAAAAGAGGAAGTGGCTCGTTCCACCCCAACAAAATGAGGTTTCCTGTCAAGTGCTTCTAGGCAGGTGGTGCTAAGTCAGCGTGGCCAGAAAGAGCCGGACAGAAGGAATACTGTCTTCCATCAAAGTCCAACCTGCTGGGAGTCTGCTGGAAGATGGGGACCAGCTCCTTTTAGTTTCAACATTAGTCAAACATGGACAGATATCCTTTCTGGTGCCAGCACTAACCATTCATAGCTCTGTGGTTAATTAGCTGCTAATTAACCATGCTAATTCACCATAGCTGTACGGACTGTCCAGCTGTGGGGTTAAATGTAACAGAAGTGCCAATTAACGGCCATGGAGAGAAACAAGGATCCTGTATTATATGGCCTAAGTTCAGGATAGGCTCTGAGCTTCAGTTCAATTCAATTACATTTTATTTGTATTGCGCTTTTTACAGAGAACTGTCACAAAGACACTTTACAGAGCAGCAAGACAAGAGACAGAGCAAACAGAGCAAACACCAGGCCTGAACCCCGAATAGCAAGTGCATAAGGTAAAAAAAAAAAGGATGGTCACTGCAAAAATGAGTGTTTCTACACTTAAAGGCTACTGAACATATTCATCAAAGTGGTCTTAATCAATCAGGAAGGACAGGTGTGACAATGCCATGAAAACAAGCATGTGAAGTGCTGTGTCAGGAATTGGCCTGAAGGAGGAACCACGTTGTTTGAACCTACTCTTTACCTGAAGACTTGCTGACACAAAGGAAAATTCCAGTAAAAATGTAAGAGAATAGTCCTACTGCTTTCGTATTTATAGTGATCATTTTCTAGAGTTTTTAAAAAATATATTATTGCAGTTTTAGTGTTTCAGTATTATTTCATGTTTTCATTGATGTTTACAGAGGTTTCTGATAATTTCTGGGTTTGAATGGCTGGGCTATAAGTAATCATAGGTTTGTGGATTAAACAGAAATTAAACTTCATGTAGCATGATTAATTTTTTTTCAATTATGTTTAATCTTCCATTTTGTATGAAACTATTCCCTATGATGCATGCAGCCTAAGGCCGGTACGTTGCTGAAAGAGCTGACGCGATGACTTCCTATATCAACAGCATTACATGTGGAGAAGCAGATCACTGCGCGCGTTCAGCAGCAGAGAGAATCCCATGGCCACAGAGAAATCAAGAGGACTGAAAACGGTTTGTGCGAATGCCAGCCTGACTCGAGAAGGAACAGCTGGGGAAATGGGCTTCAACTTTCACCTGCCTGTCGGGTGAGTTAGGAGCGTTGAGTCATTAGAAGTCTTCATTTCACAAAACTGTTTTATAAGCTCCTGCTGTCCAATGATGGGACTTTTGATGACTCCTGGAACTCCTTTTCTCATGATTAGTAATATTATTAATGCAGTAGTGCTTTATTGGTTCATCTGGCTGACGCCACAAGCAAAAGGCTGGATGAACACAGAACACTACACACAGAAGGGAGGGCGTGACCCCGGGGCTCGGGTCACTGTTGACTGGCAGGTGACCTTGCACACTAATTAGGCCTACATCAAACAGCCAAACAGTTATCCACCCACTGATGCCGGGACCACTGGCATGCTTAAGAGTGCGCACCACAGCAGGGCCAATCGATGGAGACCGACGCTCCATCTCGCCCCCGCCATTATTCGTCTGACCCCGACCGGGGACGCGCTTCCCAGATCGTCAGGCCCGCGCACTCAGCGCGTCGTACTGCTTGCGCGTCAGTATCGAGAGAGGGAGTGGCTTGGAGGTGACACACGGGACAGGGACTTTGCCCTGGCATAAGGAATGTGTAAGCAGAAAATTGACTCACATCAACACCAATATTTCAGGTGCATATATCCATTCTGAATGGGTTTCCATGTCCCGTGACCCCCCCCCCACCCCGCCAGATCCCCTGTGGTGAACCCTCTTTGTTGAATTTTAAACCCTAAATCAATATTTGTCATGCAGAAACAACCTGTCACTCATAACTCTGTTCAGACTTCACAGTGCAGAGAGACTGTATGTTGTCCGTCTACACCACTAGTTTTTACTACAGAACACACATGGTAATGGAGATTTTATTTATTCATTTTTTCTGTAATGGATGTGTGGCACATTAATTACGTCTTCTGATTTCATAACTGCAGGGTTTCAAAGATTCATAAAACAACCGCTGTACCCCGAGGCAGTAAAACTTTATTAAATAAATAAAATAAATAATTACAATTATTTAAAAATTATTTAAAAAGGGGGCAATGTTTAACTTTTCTAATTTTAGGGTCACTTTAAGAAAGAAAAAAATTAATTTCATGCTGATTTTTTTTTTCAGCTAGTTATTTTATTTAAGGCGTTTTCACGAAGAACAAAATCTATTGTTTACTGCTGTTTGTGTCTCAACCAATTCACCAACTTATTATATCCGTGGCAGTTTTTATTCTTAGCCAATCAGATTTGCCACGGATGGCAATGTCCATTGCTCCTGGAGGGCATTTTGAAAGTTGTACAAAAACTTATGTACAAAAACAGGACCTTCAGAAAATTTTCGGTAAGTGCTAATTTTTCTCGAGAAATTAAGAGACGCATGTTCCGATATTTGTTTATTACAAAACAATAATAGACGTTTACCTATTAAAAAGACGCGTATTCCGAGAGTCACACATCGTCACTGTAAAAACATGAGTTACAAAACTGTATGGTGCAGCAACATAAAATATGTCTATCATTTAAATAATTTTTCTACGTATATTAATGTACTGCATTAAAGAACTTTTTTCTTGATCGTAGGCTTACACCAAGTGCACTCCTCCCACATAATATGTAAACAAACAGACGTAGCCATAGCACTATCCTTGCTACGTGTGAAACTCTGCTATGAGACCACCTTGCTCTTTTGATGAGAATGTTGTGAAAAGTGCGGTAGATGTGTGGATTTCACATGCATACAGATAACCTATAATAAACTAACGTTATATAAATCATAAAACTACGAAAGATTAATCTTTCGTTTTCACTTGTTTGTCTTCAGCTACGACGTCACTGGTTTATACTGTATACTGCAGTAGTTCAAAATGCCCAATAATATAGTAGCTATGGTTAACCATGCATTATGCTCACAATGTGTTTTAATTTCTCAGGAGGCGGCGTTGGCCATGAATGTGACAAGGTTGAACGAACATGCGTAGCCTTCCACAACTGCACCACGTAATCCCGCGTATTCAAACGTCAAGTCTCACAAACTAGTCTATCAATTAATTAATACCCAAACGTGCGCCTATGCATTTATTTTTTTAAAACAGCACTCAAGACGTGTATATTTAGTTCGAGACTATTGGGGTGCACGGTCACACAGAACTGTGAAATTAGCTAATATAAATCAGCAAATAATTGGCAGTTACCTTTGATTTTGAATTCCGGGTCCAGGTGCAAAGCTTAAAGAAAATGAGAGCCGACAGGACCAGAAAAGCGCTCATCCGAAACTTATTGTTTACTCCACCATTAAAAAACTAAAAAAGACTATTCTCAGACAGCCTTGGCCCATTTCACTGACTATAATTGTACAAATACACATAAATATGTCCTTTTAAAAAAAAGACTGTGCCAATTGTAACGGTGGCCCCACTTTCTACAAATCGAGAGTAAATCCATAAAATTCACGACGTACACGCTTCGGACACGTTCGTACTTGTCCTAGCGTCGCGTATTGTACGCTGACAAAAACTAGGGCGGACTACAGTGCCGACGCATTTGTGTTTGCTATTAAAAGTCACCCCCTCTACTGTCTGACCTAAGTAGTAAAATAAATATATTCACTGGGCGAGGCATGCCAGGGCGTGACTTATTTACTCCGTTTTAAAATAGAACACGAAAGTGTATCAAATTGCACCATATCCGTAATCTCCATTAAAATAACTACTACTTGACACATCTGGGCCAAATACACAATTAGTAGTCTACTTCGTAATGAAGCCTGTTTGGAACTGTTTAAAGGACGTGGTCAAAATACACACATTGGGTAAATTTAATCCTTTATTGATTAAAACTGTTATGATACATATTTGGGAAATATTGGTTGTTGGAAAACAAATGTAGACAGTGATCTTGTATCTAACACACTGTGTGTGTGTGGAGCTGTGGGTGGAACAGTAGACTATAGTCTTTCAGTTAATTTGCCACCTTTGTGAACTACAGGAGGGATCTGTGGCTTTGGGAAATGTTCTTGGAAGGCTGTCCCTGGATAGTGTAAGACCTTGACTCAGTACACATCCTGATTCATTTTGAAAGTTTCTCCCCAAAAAGGTATCGAAATGAACTGAAAACACATCCTGTCTCGTTTTGATAGTTTAGTTTTCCAAAAGAAAGTCCAATTTTCAGTTTTATTTCTAAATCAACATTATGCTTTTATGGTCCGCAAAATTAACTAATGACCAGATTGTTTTTTCGCCCCATAATTATAACCTTGTTTCTGTTATATCAGCAGAACAAAATACAGCCACCAGTAAATGAACAGTTAATCCCAACAAGCGACCACTAATGTGCCACTTTGCTCCTGTGCCGTTTGTGTGTTTGTAACTAGATTATAACTTGATAAGTTGGCCATGTGCTCTCCCACACAGACCAGTCTTCTGCTGACCACACTTAATTACAATCAGTCAGTGACCCCCTTTGGGTGAAACTAAATTACGTTAAAAGTATGCATCACAAAGCCACTAAATCTTCCTGCCAACCATCGCAATCAAAACAAAAGTACCCCCCGCTGAACACAGCAAGGCCTTCTCAGATATAAGCAGGAAAAACGCAATGTACAACATGACAAACATGTTCAAATAAGGTCTGCTAACATAAATGATATGGACACTGTTGAGCCACCGCTGATATTACTCTGGCTGTAGAAGGACAGAAAAGCATGGTACAGGAGGAACAGAGCCCTTCCTCTCCTGAGGCTCACTCTCCGTACGGAGAGTTTCCCAGGCTGAGGGCGGCGAAGGGCCCAGCCGCCTCTGCGTCTGCCTCTTCCTCCTCGTCTTCCTCTTCGTCGTCGTCCTCCTCATCGTAGTCGTCGTCTCCCGCCCCGTACTCTTCCTCCTGCTCGTCAGCCCCTCCTCCTGACGCCAGGTTTTTCCAGTAGGCGTGGTACCCCGAAGCTCCGCCCCCATCGTCTGCGCAGCTCTGCCGACCAAACTTCAGATTGCGGGCTGGGGAGGGGGGGCGGCATGTGAGCACAGTGCACAGCTAAGAGGCAGACGAGCTGCTCATAATAATATTACTTACTGGACATGCTGAGGTCCTTAGTTTCCTGCGTTTCGTGCCCACACTTGGGGCAGGGGAGAGACTTCCCCTTCTCCTGCTTAAACACTTTACTCCTGGCGTGATCGTCACAGTAGCAGGCCTGGGGACAGCAAAAATAAAAGCAAAGGCATGCAAAGAGAAAACATTTACGTGTAATCGTGGCGTGTTTGTGTTTTTTTTTTCTTTTTGTTTGACTGACCTTGCAGCGGAGGCAAGAGTGCTGGCCAAGACGATTACAGGAAATACCTGCAATGAGAACAGCGTTACAGACTCAAGCGCTCGAGCAACACTCCTCTATTCATTCCATTTCATTCTTTCTTTGTCCTCCCAAAGGCCTGTCGCTATTGACAGTGCTCTACCAAATCAAAAGGGAAGTAGTCCATAAAAGTAGTCCATTGTCCATATAATTTTTACATTGATATTTGAGTTCTTTAATGTTATTGTAATGTCCACAACAATGTCAATATTGGGATAATGTAATGTACCTTTGATTTCCAGAAAAATGTACAAAAGTTTACATAGGAAGCAATTATATTTTTAAGGTGTTTTTTACAGTATTAAAAAAATGAACTAGTAATGTAATATAAACACAAGTCATAATGACATTGTGTAAATTCAGGCCACACAGAAACAGTGATGTCACACTTACACTTGTATGTTTCCGCCTCCAGAACCTGGCAGCTGGCCTGATGCTCGAACTGGTCGTCTTCACACAGGAAGTTATGGCAGAAGGAACAGCGAAATATCCGGCCGCCTGTCGCAAAGTGAGACGGCGATCAAGCAGGAAACACCTGAGAGACAGGTACCCAACACGCCCACACCCGGGCAAAGCCGCACACTGTACACAGGGCAGCGGTCTGTACACAAACACCCCCCCCCAGCAGTGGAGGTATTAAACCCGAGTCCTCCAGGGGGGGATATTACTCTGGTGATTACCGTGATCCCAGACGCAGCGGTCACACTCGATGCAGTCCGCGTCCGACAGCGGGCACGTGCAGGCATGCGTGTTCAGACACTTCGCTCCGTGGCAGACCCAGGCCTCACAAAAGTCACACACCGCCCCCTGCAGGCATCATTTGAAAACACAGGAAATTATACCATGCCACTCGAAAGAGGTGGTGTCAGGTTGGTTTCATGTACACCGCAAAACAAAATTAAGCCGAGAGTTTGTGCTGAAAGTACCTTAATAACAATGCACTATACTGATAGACAGGAGAACGTTCCAGGTTATCAACAGACATTATCTTCAGCATTGGATCAAGCAGGAGCTCAATGTCAAAAACCCTATTTTTCCAAGAGTGCCTTTTTAAACACACACTGAGCTCATCTAAACACCAGCCTGTATTACACCTTACCACCATGGCCATTCCGGTGCTGTGGACCCCTGGGTGCTTGATTACACAGTCAGAAGACTTCATACACTTTGTTTTTCCTTTGGAAAGACGAGAAACAGACATCATAGTAAACAACCACTACTAAGATACATTACAGCTCATAAACATGACTCATGAATGACTTTCCTTGTTTGTACCCAAGTTTCAGCAAACCCTTCTCGAGATCAGGAGAATTCTGATTAAACTACTTTTCTTGTCATTTTCTAAGGTCATAGGCATTAGACACAGACTGATGTTTTTTAAGCCTTACCACACTGCGCACACATGGGCAGCTTCTGTACAGCAGAACAGAAGTAGCAGAACGCTCTGGTCTTCTGACGTCTTGGTGTCATTTAACCAAAGAAAAATATGTAGGAAGAAAATAAATATGTTGTTAGTTGGCACATAAATTAACAGGTGAGCTTGTGGTTCACTGTGGAAATGTAATGCTCTCAGTAAGCGAAATAAGCAACCGACAGGAGACTTATGTGCATAAAAGATATCGTGCTGCGCATGGTGTGTGGCCAACTTTCTTTTCTCAAATAAATCTGCAAAAGGATCCTTACCTCAGGCACTTGTCACACTCCTGCAAAACAAGAGTACCATCCTCGTTTAACAACGTATTAACATAATAAACTTCGTAATAAGATATTTTTTGTGTCATTTGGCTTTAATCAAATGTCTACAGATTGAAAAAGCTGTACTGAAATCTTCCTGACTTTATGAAAATATGAGCTCTGCATTAGAAGAATCGAGCGTACCATGGTAGCGTTGCATGGGTGTTTGGCCACATCTACATGCTCCCTGTTAGCACGACTCTGTTTCTCCCTTTCCTTCCGGTTTTCAGCTTTCTTGCGTGCTCCCGTCTTCTTTTTTGGCATCTTTCAATGGACCACAAATCCTGTATCATAAGGAGACAATCATTAGAGCTCAGAACCAACACAATACTTTGGTTAAAATGGCATTATAATGAATAATCCTTAGTTATAATTAAGAGTCGCCCTTAAATATACTACAGCACCGGTCTGAATGCGCAATAAAAATCATTTTAGACAGCATGCCACGTAGATTATAGTTCCATACACTACAATGTCTTAATACTCTTGTGTAATGGTGCATAAATCACTCTGCATCTCTTCTACTTCGCTTTCAAAAAAGTAACGGTAATGAAATTGTTTTCTCACCCGAATATGCATAAGCAGGCTTACCAGCTAAGCTTTGTAGACTAGTTAGTTGTCATCTGCTACGTCGGTAGCTCCCATAACTCTACTCCCCGACTAGGTTTCCCGTACCTCACCCTTTGCTAACGGTGGCTACCTCTTTCCCCAGCACCAGGCCACGGTCCCGCCTTGTCAGAATCATCAGAACCTCAACACCTTCAATGAAGTCGTGAAACTAAGTTGGGTTTCCTCTCACTGACAATAAATCCTTCCTTAAACTTCTGCAAGGTGGTGGACATTTATAAATGTGAGCTTGGCACTGCTGACCTGTTACCCAGCTAGCACAAGCTAGTTAAAATACTAGCTGACGTTATATGCTATGGCACTAAGCGGTAGTTAGCTAGCTCGCTGGACTGGCTAACTACAGAGTTAGCCTTCGCTCCTCTGAACTTACAGATAACGAGCTCGCTAGCAATAAAAAAAATCACCAAAACATGGATCAAGAGCCACATACAACATACATAAATATTATTTTAACAACGCATTTTGCTAGCCAGATAGCTGTAATAATTCAAGTTAACCCCTACCCGGTAAAGCAGAGATGACCCACGCAGCGTTTGCTTACGCAATGACGTCCTGTCCCACACAATTTACACTCCGGTCTAACAAACCAGGGAAATAATTCAGTTCCTACCCAGAACGGTAGCCAAGCCAAAATATCAGGGTACTTGTTGCGGAGCTTTACAGTCTATGGTAGCAAGTCAGGTATATCATCATCAACAACAACAACAACAACAACAATAATAATAACAACACCGCCTATATAGTTTGGAATGTGTTCCCCCACAGTTGGAGGGTTTTTTCTTTTTTCTCAAACACCTTGTTAGCAACCCTTCCACTACTATTACTTCGGTAATGATCACAATTGTGATTTTTTAACCTGGTGTGATAAAATATGCTATAAACTATTGTACTTCCAACAATAGACTATAGTGCATGTTGTATCTTAATTACACTTAAATTAAACGAAATGAAAGCAATTTGACAGTGTTTGTGTTTTATACGTAGAATGTAGATGTTTTCCCCCCCCCGGACTTTTGCTACAGGAAGGATAACATCCGTAGAAATATGCTAAACAAATCCAGGAGATGGCGCTATTCCATTAACTTTGTAAAAGATCTTTATGCGTTCAGGCCAAATCACAATACAGTAGCAAGCTAGCATCGACACCACAAAGCACCTCCTGCGCACCCAGCAGTTCAGAAATAACGTCTCATGAAGCAAACAGACGTTGGTGGCGTTTGTTTGGTATAGCAAGCTAGTTACGTCTGTAGCACTGATATTCAGTGTGGTTCGCGTAGAAGAAGATTGATTACTTGGAAGAAGAGAGAGTGAACGAGGAAAACAAACTGAGACCGTGGAGCAGGAGTCAGCTCCGCAGCAGGGAACCAATCGGCTCGGGATTGATATGGCAATGTCCCTTATTCAAGCCTGCCGCAGCCTGGCTCTGTCAACATGGCTGCTCTCTTTCTGTTTTGTACATTTGCTGTGCCTGGATTTCACCGTCGCGGAGAAAGAGGAATGGTACACCGCGTTTGTGAACATTACCTACCTGGATCCTGCGACTTCAGAGATCAAAACAGAGAAGACCGAGTGCGGCCGCTATGGCGAACATTCACTGAAGCAGGATGCCAAGGGGGTGGTGGTAATGCCCTATTTTTTGCACGACAGACAGGCTTGCGATCCGAACACAAAATTTGCGGTCCCCGCTAATGCTAGCTTGTGGGTAGCTTTGATAGCAAAGGGGAACTGCACTTACAGAGACAAAATTCGCCATGCCGCAAGCCAAAACGCTTCTGCGGTTGTCATATTTAACGTGGGCTCCAGCAATCCCAACGAAACTATCACAATGCCCCATCAAGGTAAGTTCCTCGCCAGAAGCTTGTGAACACAGTATTAGCTGCGATCGTAGCTTGCTAATTAGAAATAACCCACTACCTACCTACACGCACATGTTAATGGTTGCAAGCTGGATAACGTTAGTGCAAATAACGAAGCCCTCTGAAACAAGGCCCTTTTTGCAGAACATGGCCAACACACAATCTACTTGTAGCTTTATATGTAATGTGGATTTCTCCCTAGCTAGTTTTTTTCATGGTCGCATTTTGTATGATTTATAGCTACGTTTCTTCTTATTCTCCGCTGTAGACTGAATTTGATTGTAACTAAGTCTAGCTAGGTAACACTTTGTTAGGTAAAATTTCCTTCTCTTTTTTATGGGGGGGGGGGGGGGGGTTGGTGATGTCGCCCTGCGGTGACATCATAACATAAGCACAGCTGTACCTGTTGCTGAACGCCCGCCCACTTTATATGCGCAAAACTGTGATATGTCCCATCATTTTAGCGGCTTTCCCCAGTTTTACGCTGGCATGCAGTCGATTTTTCATGCGATACCCTCTGTTTTATCCTTCGGAGTCAGACAAGTACAGTCTTGCACGCAATTCTAATGACAGCATGCGTCTTTCTAAAGCCTGACCCTATACGTAACTCGAGGTTACGGCCTTTTCCTTTGCGGTCAGTAAAATTAGCAACAGTTGTACCCACAATTAGCTCGCTATAATCTGTTTGCACATGAACGTGTGATACATACAAGTAGCCTATACAGAATATAGGGCCATGCACAGGTTATCTGTATAGTATTTCTACAATGCATTGTATGCCTACATTCTGTGCTAAATACACAGCATTTTTCCCCATACCAACTTTCCAGCACCTCTGTTGCAGTCATTCCTAAAAATAGTGGAGTACGCTATAGGGATGTCTCCTTAGGACGTATCGCTACCTAGTTGCGTTCTCCTATTAGGCTGTTGATTCCACAAAATGTCTCAAAATCACAATATTGATTGATATTGATTTTGCTAATGTTTCATATTGCTAATATTGAGTGAAAAGCACGAAAAAAAGTCATCATTACATTATCATGTTACTTGGTTGATTTACCAGTGCAATGTATTTGTACTGTGGCTCTGTTTTGTACAGAATTATAGGTGGTTGTCATAATTGTTTACAAAAAAATTAAGTGCATGTGGTGCGTGCGTGTATTTTTGACGTCTTTTTACCCGACTCTTTCTTGTTAGTCTATCCTCGTGGTGTGTGAGAACACTTGAAGTGAGCGTTGTCATGATGATAACACCCTTAACACATATAGGTGTTGTTCAGCCACGAGATGATGGTTCTGCAAGGTAGTGGTGTTTTGTTTGAGTTGGTGTTGACGTTCACGCCTGGCTGTTTTTGCGGTCTGACCACTTAACATTCATGGTCTGTGGGGTTCAAGCTGGCGTTCTGCGACAAAGCCAGCCTGCAAAACCTCTCTGTCTTATTTAAGTATAACATATACTGTCGTGTCAATTTTCATACGGCCTTTGTAATTATGATCCCTGTAATTTCTGTTCTGGTCTGCCAGACTCTTAGCTTGCCTACACACGTAAGATTTAGTTCTGCTTCGTGGTTTCAAACGAAAGCACTTGTGATTGCAGTTGTATCTGAAACAGCCGTCACTTTAATCTATGGTTAGGTTGTGTTTTGGCTTTATGAAGATGTCTAAATCTGGTGTAGTCTTCCCTATGATGGTATCAACATGGACCATTTGTGGAACTGAAGGCTATTTGTGTAGTACCTGGTTCGTGATAACTTAACAATAGCATTGGTCGCACAGGAAAGCGATTAGGTATTTAAGAATGTTCAGTAGTTCGAATGCTATGGAAATTTCCTTAGTACGAAGCCTGCATTGGATCTGAATTCACGCTTTGGCCGTGACCGCGAAAGCACGGAAATAGTCGAGAAGCTCAGATACAGTCGACCAAATTTGATTACTTTAACCGAATACTCAAGCGGTTTGAATTCTTTGCCTCCCCTCCACAAATGCCAGTTCGTTGAAATGACGGCAGACTGGCATTCTGCTCTGGGAGTATTTACCTGTATGAAGCATATGGACAACATATGCTGTTTGTGCTTTGTTGACAGCCTTTTTATAAAGAAGGGCCGCACTTTTAATAGACGAAGATGTCTTCATGGCAGATTGGAAAGACATGTCGTGAGACTTCGCTGTAAATGAACGTAAAGGAATAAATCGAGTCTGCAGACTGAATCCGCGGTTACTCCTGGGGGAAATCTCTCCTGGGTTGTAATGCCGTGGCCGCTGTGATTCACACATTCCCTGTGGCTGTGCGATCGCGCACGTAGATCGTAGACCCGCAGATCGATGCACGCTTAATGTTTTGTTGTATAGCAATAAGGCCACGTTGCCAGATAAGCCTGCATCTCATGTTTATTTATGTGGCTTTTGACGGAGGTAATTAATAAATAATTAGTGCTTTGTTTTTTGTGTGAAAAGTTCTGTGTCCTCGAGGATTTACACACACCTCATAATATTCACGAAATCATGCTGTTTACTTTTAATGGGCCAACTTGGCCTACATTTTTTTTCATAAGTATTTAGTTCTTTTCCACAGACTTACTGGCCATCCCAACAGATGGATTTTTTTTTCTTCTGGGTGTTTTGTTTGTTTGTTGGAGTAGTTTCTTTCTTTTCCATCTGGTTTCTTGCTTTTTGAATCGGAGGCATGCATCCAGGACGTATGTCATGACTACCTCCAGACCCGGCGGGGGGGTATTCGATGCTGATGGAGAGCAGCTGTCTCGTACTCCTAGATTTTACACCCCCTAATGGACTGCCACATATCTGCCAGCGGACCCCTGGGGTTAAACGCTCGCTCGGAATGTTTCCCCTTCTGAAACGTTTTCAGGTCTGGAAACACTTCACCCAAAGGCGTCTTCAGTCTAACTGCAGTAGGGCTTCTTTTTGTTTGTTTTCCCTTGACATTTGAGATGGTTCTGAAAGACACAGTGCACTGAACCCAGGCCTGAGTTCCTGTTACTTCACTAAGATCAGCAGAACAGTTACTCAAATGCAAAACAATGAGTCTCATTAAAGCTGTTCTTCTTAAAACCTGGGACTGCTTTTGAAAAGTCCAGTAATATTTTTTTTTAAAACGTGGCAGTTTTGCATGCAGGTCCAGATTGTATCTGGATGAAGCAGGGCCAGATCATGGTTTTGACGTTCGGCACGTTAAAGATGTGTCTTGTGATCATATTTCAGTTGTCACGTTTGATCGTATTTAATATAGCGCGCCCGGTGTCCAGTGAGCCCGGGTGCTCTCAGTCCTGTCGATCAGGGCCTGTGTCTGAAGCAGCAGGTTCGTACTCGCTGCAGATGGGAAGGAGTCCCTCTGTAATGTCGTCCCCCTCGTGATTTAGTGTTGCTTACACCGTAGGTTCCTTTTATCTCTCCTCTGCTGAATGCATCATTTCAGCGCATGAGTTTCGGTCCTGTACCAGGCAGAACTCTGCATGTGCAAGCGCCTATCTTTCTTATTCTATCTATCTTTCTTCTTAGGCCCATTTGCTTTTACTGTATAACAAATAGACTAATGGCTTCGTTTATTGGCATTGGCCTGCGAAGGTGTTTCAGGGTGTGCAGCGTTTAAGGAGTTTGGCCTGGATCCCGCTGTGCAGGCGGCCCTGTGTGTTGTGCTGCGGTGTGGGCTTTTTCTTGTGTTCCCAGTGCAGCGCTAGTGAATGTTGAAGCAGACGACCATTTTGGCTCTGGCAGGAGCCCTGTGTGAAGCACTGTTCCGCAGCATTTGCCATCTTGGTGCAGAGAGTCAGTGTAATTCAGCATCCAGCAGGCTATGCTAACGCGTGCCGGCCCTACCGCCTGCACACAAAGGCCCCACTCAGCCGTTACGCGCTCATCTGCTTCCAAAATTAACGGCTTCCTCATTCCCTCTCGCACGGACCGAACCGGCACGATGTGTGCGGAACCTGTCTGACACCGTACTGCACACTCGTCTTTGTCTGCTGCTGTGCTTCCTCCAGCCCGGCAGCGTATTTTTAGCGCTTGCTTTTGTTGCGGTTTCTCATTTTTTCCGTGCCGTTGCTGATTGTTCCTCTGGGGTCGAATGTTTGGATAGGGAGCGTTAGCTGCCTCTGAAATGCTGCTTGCACAAACTTTGAAGTCCTTGGAGGAAAAGTATGGGAGTCTCAGTGTGTTGGTGTCATGTTTCAGTTGGGTGTTTGTTATGTGTTGGTGTGTTATTTGAGTTGCGCTTATGTTGTGTGTTGGTGTGTTATTTGTGTTACGCGTATGTTGTGTGTTGGTGTTATGTTGGAGTCTGGTGTATGTTCTGTGTTGCCGTTGGTTTGCGCTCTATGGTAATCCCTCAGACTGAGCCAGATGGGCACATTAGTGAGAGCAGTTAATCCAAACCGCTTTAGGCTTCTAACATGCAAAAGCCACTGTGGGATATATAGTATGTATAGTGAAATATCATATAGAAGGCTATGTTCCAGGATACATTTGCACACTAGAGAACAGTGATACCAATGGGGGCCGAACCCTAATTTGGTTGATGTACGTATGGAAATGTCTGAGTTATAGTATGCTATATCAGCAAGTCCCCTGCCCCCCAAACTGATTTTTTAAATATGTTTGTCTGTGTAAGTTTTTGGTATGTGCCCCCCTGCCAGCATCTGTTTGTGCTGCATGGTGCTCTGGTCACAGCTGATCCTGTTCCAGGTCCTGCTCTGTTTGTGCTGCACGGTGCTCTGGTTACAGCTGATCTTGTTCCAGGTCCTGCTCTGTTTGTGCTGCATGGTGCTCTGGTTACAGCTGATCCTGTTCCAGGTCCTGCTCTGTTTGTGCTGCACGGTGCTCTGGTTACAGCTGATCCTGTTCCAGGTCCTGCTCTGTTTGTGCTTCATGGTGCTCTGGTTACAGCTGATCCTGTTCCAGGTCCTGCTCTGTTTGTGCTGCATGGTGCTCTGGTCACAGCTGATCCTGTTCCAGGTCCTGCTCTGTTTGTGCTGCATGGTGCTCTGGTTACAGCTGATCCTGTTCCAGGGCCTGCTCTGTTTGTGCTGCATGGTGCTCTGGTTACAGCTGATCCTGTTCCATGGGCTCTGTGTACAGTGTGGTGCTGCGCAGGATCAGGATCAGAATCGCGATGTAGGTGCTGTGTGTGTGTGGTTGTGTCGTGTGTGCGTGTGTGGTTGTGGCGTGTATGTGGTGTGTGTGTGTGGTTGTGGCGTGTGTGTGGTGTGTGTGTTGTGTGCGTGTGTGGTTGTGGCGTGTATGTGGTGTGTGTGTGTGTGGTTGTGGCGTGTGTGTGTGTGTGTGTGGTTGTGGCGTGTGTGTGGTGTGTGTGTGTGTGTGTGGTTGTGGCGTGTGTGTGGCGTGTGTGTGGTTGTGGCGTGTGTGTGGTGTGTGTGTGTGTGGTTGTGGCGTGTGTGTGGTGTGTGTGTGTGTGGTTGTGGCGTGTATGTGGTGTGTGTGTGTGTGTGTGGTTGTGGCGTGTACGTGGTGTGTGTGTGTGTGTGTGTGTGTGGTTGTGGCGTGTGTGTGGTGTGTGCATGTGTGTGGTTGTGGCGTGTGTGTGGTGTGTGCATGTGTGTGGTTGTGGCGTGTGTGTGGTGTGCGTGCGTGTGTGACGCTGGCTGCAGAGTCCCTGTTTTTCTCTCCGACAGTCCGACAGCAGAGAGAGAGTCAGAAAGGCGTCCTCTCCGCCGCCTGCGCCTGAGACCGAGTGGGAATGGCAGCGTGAGCGCTGGCGGCCATGGCGACCGGCGCGGGCCTCCGTGTGCGCGCGCTAGCGACGGCGTTCGGACCGCCATGCGCCGTTTCCAAGGGGATCAGGCCTGGCCGTCGCTGTGGTGCTTAAATATAGATTCCAGGCCAGCGTCCGACACTCAGAAGATTAGTGGTCCCTGCGCTCGGTGCACCGGGGAAACGCTTCACTGTAGACCTCCTGAGGCCCTTTCTTGCCTCCTCTCTGCCGCTCTCTGAGTCGGGCCTTTCTGCAGCGTGGCTGTAATTAATGGAGTAAATGATGGCGGGTTCTGATCTCAGTCGGTGATCGATCTGATTTGCTCCGGTAAACGTTCAGCCCTGCGAGGGGATAGCGCACATGTGTGAAGCAGGCTGTAGTGATCGTGGCGTGTAACGGCGTGTGGTAGGCGTGTGAGTGCGTGGTAGGTGTGTGAGTGTGTGGTAGGCGTGTGAGTGTGTGGGAGGCGTGTGAGTGTGTGAGTGGTGTAATGTCGGTCGGGGGTTTCTCCCGGACGTCTTTGAGGTCGCTGATGCTCGTCCGGCCTCGCGCTGGAAAATGGCCCCCGTTCCGCGCGCTGACCACCCGCTCGCTCTTCTGCGGGCCGTGGGGCGTGTCCGTTTCATGGCCCCTTTACTGCGGCCTCGCAGTTTACAGGTTTGCCAATACACCCCCCCCCCCCCACCCCTGCCCCCCCCCAGCCGTTATGGGCTGCTGCAGTGATCTGAAGGCGCTCCGAACCCTTGGCAGTGCCTGGCTGCGCTGTGTGAGCTGGTGTCTGAGTCAAGGGCCGCTGTCTGTGTGACAGCCTGGCGTCGGCTGGGTGCCGGGGAGCCGCACGAGGAAGAGCGGGTGCAGGCGGGCGAGTTTCAGACGCTGGATTATGTAATGGAGCGTTCTCAGCACTGCGTCACGCACTGCGTTCCTCTCCATACACGCGTCACGCACTGCCTTCCTCTCCATACACGCGTGTCACGCACTGCGTTCCTCTCCATACACGCGTCACGCACTGCGTTCCTCTCCATACACGCGTGTCACGCACTGCGTTCCTCTCCATACACGCGTGTCACGCACTGCGTTCCTCTCCATACACGCGTCACGCACTGCGTTCCTCTCCATACACGCGTCACACACTGCGTTCCTCTCCATACACGCGTGTCACGCACTGCGTTCCTCTCCATACACGCGTGTCTCTGAAGCTCAGCACCCTGAGCGGTCAGATGCTCCCGGTCACATGACCGTAGCCGCTGACCCAAACGGAAGGTGGGCTGCGTGCTCCAGTTTCACGGGATACACGGGCCGTTCGTCTGCGCGGCGAAAGGTCGGCTTTCTGTTCGGCCTGCCCTGGCTGCACACGCTGGGACTCCTTTAAAGCCGCTTTCCCAGGTGGAATGGTGCGGTGCTGGGGAAGAGCGATCCGTGTGAGCCCTGTGTGCCGCTGTGTCGCGGGAGTAGCGGTATGAGCACGCCTCCTCTCTGTAGCGCTAATTGAAGCTCAGGAGGAGGGTGAGAAACACACAGCGCACAGCGCTAGCTTGGAGCCGAGAGCACAGGTGGATCTGAAGGGAACGAGCGGTGCAGTCATAACAGCGCTTTACTGCAGACCGACTCACAGCACAGTGGGGGTGCAGGTAACACAGTTTATTTATGTGCAGCGTCTGCTCATTGTCACGTGTTAAGTACCCTGCGTTCTGGGTCGTGTTCAGAGTCGGCTTGTTTAGGTGTGTGGCTCTGTTTCCGACTGACGGAGAGAGACTGGTCTCAGTAAGGGCCAGAGCCATCCTAATAAGGACCCACAAGGCAACACTCTGCATCTCCTCCTGTAGGAGCTCCTCACTTCCTCTGTCTGCAGGAAGTGAAGGGATCCTCTCTCCCTCTGACCGCATGAAAGAGTAAACCCTAACCCTCCTCTCCTCTCCCCCCCCCCCCCCCAGGTGCCGGGGACATCGTGGCCATCATGATCCCGGAGCCCAAGGGCCGGGAGATTGTGGCCCTGCTGGAGCGCAACGTTTCCGTGACGATGTACATCACCATCGGCACGCGCAACCTGCAGAAGTACGTGAGCCGCACCTCGGTGGTCTTCGTCTCCATCTCCTTCATCGTGCTGATGATCATCTCGCTGGCCTGGCTGGTCTTCTACTACATCCAGAGGTTCCGCTACGCTAACGCCCGCGACAGGAACCAGGTGGGGCTCCGTCGGCCCGCGGCCCCTCCCATAATCCTCGGGGAACTTTCCGTCCGGCGCAGTCCCCCCCCCCCGGCGGGGGCAGAAAGAGGTTTAGCCCTCAGGGGCAGAGGCGTTGGCATGGGAACAGGAGGGGAGGGGGGGGAGGGGAGGGGGGGATATGCATCCATGAGGCAAAGCACAAAACAGCCTTTGCAGAGGTGATCATGGGAGGTGGAGGCCAGAGCTTCAGTTCAGAATGTGAAACTATGGACTTCATCTCCCATGATGCTCTCTGTGAAATGCTTTGCAGTACTCCGCCTTTTTAATCCTTCCCTGGTGTATATGGGTGTCAGATATAAGTGCCCCCAGACGCTGCTGGATATCCTGTTTCACTCGCTGTACAGTAACAAAGGCATGTACAGCCATCTGTCATACTGGCATTTCCCCCATAGCACGGTCTCTGGGTGTCATGGCTGTGTCTGCGCAGTGGGGCTGTTCAGTCCGCTGTAATATTCTGCTTTAATTGTACAAAATAAGCACGTAAACCTCCAGCCTGAGCGGGGTTCACTGCGTACATATAAACCTGCCAGTAGAGATTTACCAGATTACCATTGTAATCTGTTTTTAGATTTTGGAAGGATACTGATGCCTTGTGGATTGAAATTGAATAGCTTATGGTTAGAGTTGTCACTGAGCCAGTGATGATAATGTTAAACTTGTTATGGACAAGTTGAGAAAACTGAGAAAACACAATTCTGTAAATATTATTGTTATAATAATTCCGAAGCCCCTTCAATCCAACTACAATAATAAAGAAAATTCCCCATTCCGTTTAATTCCTGAAAATTCAAAGAGAAGCTGCTGCAGTTTGTGTGCAGACTGCGCCTCACAGGAAGTGTGACAGGAACAGGAAGGTGTTCAGAGAGAAGAGGCCCTGTTTTCATTTTTCGGTTCATAAAACATTACTCAGAAGGTGACAGCTGTTGTACAGTGCGTGCAGGTGTGTGTGCGTGTGTGTGCTCACATGGGTGTGTGTGTGTGTGTGTGTTCACATGGAGGAAGGAAGAGTTGGCTGAAGAGGAGGATATGAGGAATCTCCCCCCAAACCTGTTGTGTGTGTGTGTGTGTGTGTGTGTGTGTGTGTGTGTGCTGTGGGTGTGTGTGTGTGTGTGTGTGTGTGTGTGTGTGTGTGTGCGCGCTCACACGGGTGTGTGTGTACATGTATGGGTGGTGTGCATGTTGTCATGCTTCACGTTAGCGCACTGTAGCGTGTTTAAGGGATGCAGCATCACCTGCTTCTTTCTGCCTGTTCTCTTTGCAGAGGCGTCTTGGAGACGCTGCCAAGAAAGCCATCAGCAAACTGCAGGTTCGGACCATCAGGAAAGGAGACAAGGTAGAGCCGTGTGTGTGTGTGTGCGCGTGTGCGTGTGTAAACTGATACAGCAGTCAAAGCATTGTGGTTATTTTACTGATATATCTTGCTGTGCATCGCACGCTCTCTCTCTCTCAGGAAACCGAGTCTGATTTTGACAACTGCGCCGTGTGCATCGAAGGCTACAAGCCCAACGACGTG
>CM045889.1:59093472-59113472 GCA_025169545.1 Anguilla japonica | reverse complement strand
AGCGGAGTGTGTCCGCGAGTTCGTCCGGGGACACGCATCACTGCCCTGCCGGACTCGGCCCGGCGCTGCCAGCTGGAACCGTTACTATAGCGACGCGCCCACCGCCTCCGGGGCGGGAGGAGACGGGCTGTAAACACT
The DNA here is from genome assembly GCA_025169545.1 of Anguilla japonica. Lineage (NCBI taxonomy): Eukaryota > Metazoa > Chordata > Actinopteri > Anguilliformes > Anguillidae > Anguilla > Anguilla japonica. Next base: position 59,113,334 of record CM045889.1, on the reverse strand, counting down.
CTGAAGCTGCGCAGCCGCTCTCCCCTTTCATGTCCCTTATCGGCTGCGCAGACGGCTTTAAGAGTGCTTAGCGGGGTCCTGCTTCTGGGGGACCCCGAGCTGCTGAGAGGCTGAGGGGTCCTGCTTCTGGGGGACCCCGAGCTGCTGAGAGCTGCGGGGTCCTGCTTCTGGGGGACCCCGAGCTGCTGAGAGGCTGAGGGGTCCTGCTTCTGGGGGACCCCGAGCTGCTGAGAGGCTGAGGGGTCCTGCTTCTGGGGGACCCCGAGCTGCTGAGAGGCTGAGGGGGCTTCCTGCTTCTGAGGGTCCTGCTCTGGGGGGACTGTGGAGGTGAGGGGTCCTGGTTCTGGGGGACCCCGAGCTGCTGAGGGGCTGAGGGGTCCTGCTTCTGGGGGACTCGGGACTGTGGAGTCCTGGTTCTGGGGGACCCAGGGCTGCGGGGTCCTGGTTCTGGGGGACCCCGAGCTGCTGGGAGGCTGAGACTGAAGCAAGTTATTCTTCAGTGGATGTCTTTTTTTATCTGTAAGTACTGGGTCAGATTAAAGTGTAGGCTCTCTTACTGTATACGTAAGGATTTTCCATTCTTAGCAGCTCCCAATTTATAGCATCTCTGTCATTGTGTTTTCTCATAATGCTGGGAAATTAACTACATAAGGACGAACTACACAGAAGCAAACTGCGTCATTCAAGTAGAATGGCTGCTGTATTCAAATTGTGACATTGGAACAGAGTTTGCATGAAAGAAAGCCTAAAGGCATTGATTATGCAATTCAAACAGGGTCATTTTATTGTTTCAAAATGTTGCACAGTGGTGTGCACTAAAACTAAATTCAAGAAATCCCACACAAGGATATACAGGAATTATAGATACATGTATATCTACAGGAACTATGATATATGTATATACATAGGATCTATCGATGTATGTATTTCTTCAGGAACTGTGGATAAGTGTATCTATCTGAACTACACAGCCTGCCTGGTAGGGATAGTATTTATATGTACTGGCTCCATGCAGATGGTTCAGAAGCTTGTTTACCGTTAAAAACATGACCTATGAGTCCATATTCAGTGCACTAATCTGACAGTGAGGCAGGTCACGCGTAGCCCGGTGTACTTTAGCCTAGCCTGGGGCCTGTGTGTACACTGAGAGACAGAGGATCCCACAATGCCCTTCTGCTTCCCCTGTCTGCTGCCTCGCTGTAGGCCTGTAGTGCGCTGGGGGCGGGGGGTCTGCCTCCCCTGTCTGCTGCCTCGCTGTAGGCCTGTAGTGCGCTGGGGGCGGGGGGTCTGCCTCCCCTGTCTGCTGCCTCGCTGTAGGCCTGTAGTGCGCTGGTGGGATGGGGGGCGTTTGGGGGGGGGGGGGTCTTGCTGTAGTACTGAGTGCCACTCTGTCTGCGGGGTCGTTTGCCGGTACAGTGAGATGAATGGGCAGAGAGAGCTATCTGCAGTGGGCTAGTCTGTATTGACAGCTACTGCACACACTCGATGCTTTTGCATGAAAAATGGCATCTCAAGTGTTGAGCAAAAAAGTGGTGTGTAGTCAGGCAAGGTTTAAAATACTTTTATTAATTAATTCTCAAATCATTAACAGTCGTCTCTTTTTGTTGTGATTTATATTTAGGCCATATGTCTTGTTGTTAAATTAAGTTAATTTTAAATTAGGCACTGAAGCCCTGTGCTATTTTAGAAACACAGCTCGCTGTTCAGCGCCATTGCTACGGTAAATCTGAGGGAAGTGTGTCGTCTTCGTCTTTTAGTGAGATGACGGGGCGTGGGTGGAGACTAACGGCTTGTGGATACCCGGACTTAATGGATTTCTTTGCGTTACGTACAAGTGATTCCTCGATTAGCTGACATCAAGAAAAACAGTCATCTCCCCAGCTCTGCTCTGTCTGAATAGTATCTTATCAGTAGCACATGCTGAGTTCTTGCTATAAATTACAGTGTGTTTCTGTCACTAGGAAGCGATTTACCTTGGGACTAAAATATACTTGAAAAATTGAGCGATATGTTGTGAAAATGGACACCCCCCTGTGTAGTATATTTTGATCATAATACGCAGTAGTGTTGTATTCAGAAGAAAACATTTCTCCCTTATTTTCCTGCACATTGGCCAGGTCCGCCCCTGCTCTCCTTCTTTCCACAACCCCACCATCTTTCCGTTTACCCCTCCGTCTCCCCCCCATCCCCTAATCAGCCCCAGGGCCCCCCCGCGTTCCCCGAGGAGGGCTGCAGAGTGAGGTCATCTTTAAAAGCACAGCTGCTCTCGTGCGACTCTCTCACCTCTGTGCGTTTCTCTCAGTCGTTTAAAGCGATGGAGATAATGAACATTCTCACCCGAGCGAATGCGTGACCTTCCTGGTCCCAGGGCCTGAACACGCCATTGAGATTGCAGCAGAGGCAAGCGGTCATTAGGAATCCTCCCAGGGTTTATCGTAAGAGGTAAGGGCAAAGGAAACTGTGGAGGTAGCATGGCTGAGTTACTAAGCCTCTGGGCAACGCATCACATTTATCCGTTTGTTTTGCCTTAATAAATAAGGATCAATGGAAAAGGAGAGCTGCAGTGATTCTGCTCCTGGTTTGTGACTGATGGATTCCTTTTCCACAAACACGGTTTCATAAGCTATTAAAAAGCACTTTCATTCCGTTTCTCTGTGACTCGTTTACGTTCACTGAGACATTTAGCTTATCCGCTTCCGTCTTGCAGATATTTAGTGGACACAGTTAACATTTGGCAGAAACAAAATGTAAATAACCGACACAAGTAATAAAAGACTTCAAACTGGTATAAACTGATTTCAGGCTTGTATGCAGTTGACATGTACGTTTGTGTGAGATAAAATGATAAATATTTATATATATGGCTCCCTTCGTGTCTTCCGTTCTGATGCCGGTAGTCTTTCCCTCGTCGTGTAAAACCTATAAACTCCAGTCGGCAGGACGCCGTTCTGTGCCACCGCCTCCGAGCTCTCGCCCCTGACCTCCCCGGTGACCTCCGACCCGGCGGTTCACCGGATCCCGTTGGCATTCCGGCTGCGCTTGGGTCCCGGGCCGTGTGAGGAAGGTGTGCGTGAGCAAGGCCCGCTGGTCTGGATCTGGGTGAGCTCCTCCGCGGCGCCTCGTTAGCGCTGACTTACGGCTCTGCGTTCTGAGCGCGCTTCATCTGTCCCCGAGGCCTTCTAAAGGCGCACCGCCGCTGGGAACGTGCGCGCTTTGAGGTCTCCTCGCTGGCATCCCGTTTGAGTCAAGCTGGGTCAGACATATATTGTAGCTGGGAATGACATGTTGTTGACCTACTTTTTCGGGGCTGTTTTCTGTGTCACGGTTAGCATGTGGTCTCTGGTGTCTCCTGTGGAAACCATTAACCCTTACATAAACAGAGGGGTGCAGATGTGGGTCCGTCGGGGGGCGGGGAATGCCTGCGCGGGCCGTATGGGGTCTCCATGCCGACCTGCGCTGCCGATTGGACCTGCAGAAGAGGGCGTCTGTGTGGAGTGGTGCATTCTGGGCCACGGAGCCAGTTTCAGGAGTGTGTGTGTCTGTGCACGCATGTGTGTGTGGATGTTTAGGTGCGTGTGTGTGTGTCTGTGAGTATGTGCATGTATGCGTGTGTGTGTGTGTGTGCATCAGTGCGTGTGTGCATGTGTATGTGTGTGCACGTGTGTGTGTGTATTGTATGTCTGTGAACGAGTGCGTGCGCGTATGTGTGTGTGTGTGTGCATCAGTGTGTGTGTGTACTGTATGTCTCTGAACGAGTGCATGCGCGTATGTGTGTGTGTTTGCGCGTATGTGTGTGTGTGTGTGTGTTTTGTATGTCTGTGTGAATGAGTGCATGCGCGTGTGTGTGTGTGTGTTTGCGCGTATATGTGTGTGTGTGTGTGTTTTGTATGTCTGTGTGAATGAGTGCATGCGCGTGTGTGTGTGTGTGTGTGTGTTTGCGCGTATGTGTGTGTGTGTTTGCACATCCTGCTCAGTGTCCTCTGTGTCTTCAGGTGATCCCCAGCCCATGGCGAGCAGCGAGTCCAGCAGCACCTCCCTATCCTGCCAGTGGAGGTGGGCCTGTCCGACGTGGAGCTGTCCTCGGACCACGCCCAGGAGGAGGTGAAGTCCTGAGCAGGCCAGGCCGGGGCAGGGCGGGGCGGGGCAGGGCGGGGCAGGGCGGAGCGGGACGGGACATCTCCCCGCCCGCCCGCCCGCCTGTCCGCCCGTGAGCAGGAGCGGGGTGGTGTACGTCGGAACAGCAATAGAAACATGGCGCTATATTACCCTCCATCATGACCTCCGCTGCAGTCAGACCCCCGCTCTGCCCTCCACGGGGCTGCAGTGTGTCTCCTCCTCCGTGCCCCGCCCCATGTCCCCCTCGTCCCGAGCTCTGCTCCCCCGGCCAGACGTCGCTGCTCAGGAGAGAAGCGGCTCGTTTGGGCCTCGACGAGGAGCCGCAGCTCAGACTTCTGGGTGTCGTTGTTTAAATCCCCTAGAAGGCATGGAAGTGTAACCGTTTCAATTGCTACGTCCCAAACGCCACTGCCAAAATGTTCCAGTATGAAACTCTAATCTTTCTGTACACAGTGTTTGCTTTGAGTGCCTGTGTGAACCAGCATCAGAAGATCCCAGCTTTAGGGTCCCGGAGCGCTCCAGCAGGAGCCCCACTCTTTCACCGGCGCTTTGTAGACTTTGAGCTTTTTCTTTACACGACTGTCCAAGAATCCCTCAACCTCTGCTAAACTGTCTGCTTTCCTGTACATTTCTGTTTCCTATCAAAGATACCAGGGAATCCAAGTTAAAGTGCACCTTGTGAGCTATAACTTATTCCTCCATTTTATTTTGAGAGAAGGGGAAGTTGGAGCTTTCTTTTATTTATTGTTTTTTGTTGGAGCCAATCAGAAGCATGCTGATGGCCCAGTGCACCATGTTGGAGCCAATCAGAATCCAGCTGATGGCCCTGTCCCCCATGTTGGAGCCACTCAGAAGCCAGCTGATGGCCCCGTCCCCCATGTTGGATCCAATCAGAAGCCTGCTGATGGCCCCGTGCCCCATGTTGGAGCCAATCAGAAGCCAGCTGATGGCCCCGTGCCCCATGTTGGAGCCAATCAGGAGCCTGCTGATGGCCTTGTGCTCCATGATCCCTGCATGGTCTGGGTGCCGTTCAGTCTCTGCTCCTGGGGTCTGTCCTGTTTTGGCACGCTCAGCTAAAAGGCACATGGCGAAGGCGCGGTGAGTTGCTGAACAGAGCCGTCTGATTGGCTGTCAGTCACACCACGTGCTGTGTGCAGTCGCGGTGTCACAGTTCCATCATTGGTGTACCGGAGAAATTTGCGATTGTGAACTGAGATGGGGGGGATGGTGGTGGACTGGGGTGTGTGTTTATGTGTAAAAATCAAAAACTGCATGTGCCTAGGACACCCGAGACACAGCCAATGGCTATGAGGGACACCACTGCCCCCAAAATCAAAGGAAAGACCCGCCCCCGCCCCCGCCCCCCCAACCCCCTCCCCTCAGCTCTAAGGATCTCTCACCCCAAGGAGCTTGTGCCTGGGGGAAACAGTTGGGTGTATTTTTGGGCTCTTGTAGACCTGAATCATTCCGATTTATTCCTTTCAAATCAGGCGTTTTCCACAAAACAAGCGGGTCAATAAGTAAAATTAAAATGGTCCAATTTAGACAGCTCAACTTGGCAGGCAAGTCCTACAAAGAGGATTTTTTTTTTTTTTTTTTTTTTTTTGCATTTTAAGTTTGAGAATTTCCGTGCAGGCTAAAGGGTCAGATTTGTTTAGGAAAAGTGAGACGAGCGCTTCAGGTTTGGAGTTTGGCTGGGTGCCCTCCACATTCAAATCAAAGTCAGGTGGTCCTGCACTGCTGCCCGGAGTGGACTGACAGGCTCCGCGACCTGACTGCAAACGGTTTAAGCGCCTCCCCTCCGGAGGTACATGCAGATGACACACATTTTAAATAAGGATCCCCCCCCCCATGTTTTTCTTTCTCTTTTTCTTGATATTTTAAGTTTGTAATATTTCTTCCTGACAAGGAAAAACATTCATGATTATGAACCAACAGTTCATGACAGCAAGGTGAGCATTTTGGTTATATGACCTCCATGGATTGCATTTGACGTGACGTGGTCCAAGTAAATATGTGTAGAAATGTCCGATCTCTGCATGAACCAAGCTGTACGAGGCAGGAATTGTAGTCAAATGAAATTTATTTTAGTAAGAGAAAAGATTTATTTTTCTAAAGAAGGAGAAATATTGTATACGGTCACATCGCAGTATGGTGAAGTGAATTAGTATGTTTAGGGGTCATCTATAAATGACGACTGTTTTGTAACACCACCCCCTCCCTCCAAATTTCCTATTTGCACGCATTACCAAAGATGAGTTTACAGGTCAAGGTCTGCCATCATTTCTTTCTGCCAGACATTTCACCACGTGACACTAGCCATTAAAGCAATGTCAGCATCCGACTACAACTGCAGCTCAAACAAACAAACCGCAATGATCTGACCCTACGTACAGTTAGACTACAATGGAAAATATTGATTTGTAATTTGACCATTTGATAGATGGTGCCTGGTGTAGGATGATATTGATGTCACAGCAGAGCTGAATCTGTTTCCGTCGTTTATTTTCCGAAAGTGGACGCGCAGAAAACCGGTGGAATGCATCGGACGTTTGATGTTCAGCAAAACTAGTTGTCTGTGACAGCCTTTACCACAGCTGCTCGTTGCCTGAAGTTTGGTTGCTAGGGAACGCTTTTCCCTGACGATGCGCTGAAAGTCGCACTCTGCTGTGTTTCGCGTAATTCCATGCGATATTAATTTGGACATTTATAGCAGAATGTCTTCCCTTCTCAGATCACGCTCCCCTAACAAAGCCTCAAACACGCTCTTTCATCTGTAAACAAACAGACGAACTAGACCGGGGCATGCTCCATAAAAGTGATTCATGGCGTACGAACATCTAAATCACGAGCTTTTCCTCTTCTCTGTTGAACTGTGGGGCCTGTTCATTGCCATTTCAACTAGTTCAGCTTACACACACGCACGCACGCGCGCGCGCACACACACACACACATACATTTTTGCTTCTGATGGTCCTTGCAGAATGCACCTACCAAAGCTAGAACACATTTCTCCAACATATGTCTATTCTCATTTGCAAGAGTGTTTCACATTTCACGTGTTTTGATGTAGCGTACGTGCTACTTTTTGGCTGGACCGCATCAGCGGGGCCAGCCCTACAAACGCTAATGTCTGCGACTGAGTGATGAAGTTACACCATTGGTCGGCCGAGTTATGAAGTTACACCATTAGTCGGTCGGTCCAGCCATATACTAGGTTTTGACCTGGTCTTATTTATTTGTGAATGATCAGCGGTGCCAGTGTTAACTGAATGAAGCACGTTAGTACAGAGCTCTGATACAGTTAGCCGGATACAGCTCTGATACAGTTAGCCGGATACAGCTCTGATACAGTTAGCCAGATACAGCTCTGATACAGTTAGCGGGATACAGCTCAGTCCAGGTTAAATCGCGTAATAAGTGAGCGAGTGCGTTCAGCTTTCGGTTCCGAGATCCAGCCGCAGTCAAAGTGCCGTGACCAGAGACAGTTCCGCGGCCGTGACCTTGTTTGTTTACTTAAAGTCGGTCCCGAGGAGATGTGCGTCTCTGCGCGAGCGCTGGCCGTCCTTGGAGGCCTCCGGTCTGACGTGGCTCACATCCTGTGCAGAGTTCATCATCCTTGAGCGCCCAAACGCGGCTTCCTTCACTTAAAACGGAGGAGACGTTTCTGTACGTTTTCACATGGAGCAGCTTGGAGTCCCACGCTTAACTCCTCACCCCATACTACCCTCCACTCATAGCGCTAATGGATCGGACAAGTAAACATGCCTCTAATAAATCTCACCATATTATAGCCAAGAGCTGCCAACAGAGCTTCTGCCCAGCAAAGCACATAGTTATTGATACTCTCCTCTCCTTGGCCTTGCTGTAAGCTCCCTTTTCAAATATAAGCACAGCCCCAGTATTGATTTGTTCTTTTTATTATTTTTGTTTGTGTGTTTCTTGGCTTCGTTTATTATTTTATTTTATCGTCCCTCTTTTTATTGTATCAGCCCACTGAAGTGAATTTGGGGTTTTTAAAATGAAAAATGTTTTTCAAGGTGGATATATCTTACCACTAAGGATGTACGTTTATATTTTTCTGCGATTTGGTGGCTCCCTATAAGTTAGCTGTGTATGATATTCTAAAGGACAGGTTAAGGTAGATTGAAAATGTTTTTCGTGTATTCAAAAAAGCTAGAGAAGTTCCAATGAGCTGAATTCATTATAAAGGTTCTTGGAGTGTTTGTAGGAGACTGTGTGATATATGGCCATTCCTACAAATGCCAAGCAACTGGTGAAGGTGTTCGTGTCCCACTGAGCCTTCAGCATCTTACCATGGCTTCTGTATCCGGTTTGTCAGAGAGAAGAAGAAAGACAAAACTCCGGTCTGTTTATCTATAGATTCCTCCAAAGTCCAGGAGCTTGTGCCAGCAGCGCTAATGTAGTGCGGTACTCCTTGGATGAGCAGTGTTTGTGGTGGTCAGGCTAGCAGCGCTAATGTAGCGCGGTACTCCTTGGATGAGCAGTGTTTGTGGTGGTCAGGCTAGCAGCGCTAATGTAGCGCGGTATTCCTTGGATGAGCATTGTTTGTGGTGGTCAGGCTAGCAGCGCTAATGTAGCGCGGTACTCCTTGGATGAGCATTGTTTGTGGTGGTCAGGCTAGCTGTGCTAATGTAGCGCGGTACTCCTTGGATGAGCATTGTTTGTGGTGGTCAGGCTAGCTGTGCTAATGTAGCACGGTACTCCTTGGATGAGCATTGTTTGTGGTGGTCAGGCTAGCTGTGCTAATGTAGCGCGGTACTCCTTGGATGAGCAGTGTTTGTGGTGGTCAGGCTAGCTGTGCTAATGTAGCGCGGTACTCCTTGGATGAGCAGTGTTTGTGGTGGTCAGGCTAGCTGTGCTAATGTAGCGCGGTACTCCTTGGATGAGCAGTGTTTGTGGTGGTCAGGCTAGCTGTGCTAATGTAGCGCGGTACTCCTTGGATGAGCAGTGTTTGTGGTGGTCAGGCTAGCTGTGCCGAAGCTGTGCTGTTTGCTCCTGTAGTCGTGTGAGGCGCGAGAGGTTCGTTAGGCGGAGTCGACAGGAAACCCGAATGCGAGGGTTTGGCATTGATTCTTGGGCAAATGCAGCCATTAAACTCTGATGAGATGTTGCACGTTCCTGGGTGGGCTGTTAGTCGTTTGAGCGAGAGCAGATGATGCTCATTTGCGTTGCTGTAGTGCCGGAGGTACTTAGGCCTGGTCCTGGAGGCCTGCAGTGTGCGCATGCTCTCATTCCAGCCCTGGCACTTAGCCATCTGCTCCGGCTGGTCATGGGCCTGAAGCTCTGTAGAATGAGTGGACTTTACGGGGAATTGGGGCCTGGGGCATGGACACCCAGCTCTTAAACTGCAGGCCCCTGGCCATCATTGGTTTCTTGTCGCCATAGTTCAGTCCAGCGTTTCTCTGCACACATGGTCAACCGGGTTTGATAACATTTGTATGTTCTTACTGATGCTCTCTGGCAAATGTCATCTGTATGGATAGACCGCTGATTTTTTTTTTTTTTTGTATGAACCAAGAGAAAGTTTGACTTTGTACAGATTTGCACAGGTCATGCTAACTCCCCCTTTTCCGTCAGACTTCTGTGTTAGCGCAGCTGTTTCAGCAAGTTGTTTCCATTTCGTAATGATGGTAGAGAAAATGTCCGCCAGTGGCCGTGCAGCCGAGGAAGATGGGTAATGCCGTGGGTTACAGCGAATGAGTGATGTCACTGATGAACAGTACTTTTAAGCTGTGTTGTCTTGCTGTGCCCAACATCTGTGTTCCTCATTTTGTACAACCCAAGCTGATTTACGTATGTAAGCCAAATCACACTTGGGAAAGTAAGTAGTGCTCATTTAAGCAGATATTTACAAATATATGATTTAGTAAAAAAACTAAAAAAAAAACTGGTTATTTAAGTGGAAGAGATGTTTAAGTGACATTGATGTTGGATAATTAAGTATTTCATCCGCTGCTAGACAAACACTCGGCTCAACAGACACTAATGTGCTTGGATGTCCTCCTAAGGTGTATGTTCGTCCCCAGCTTGTTTTCGTGACATTAAATTATTTCATTTCTTAAAGGAAAAGATGCCTCTTCTGCCTGTTTGTTACACTTTTCTTTTTCATTCTTTTTTTAATCAGGTTGCACACACCTTCCCATAATGCACTTTAAACCCTGAGAGAGGGGAAAGCAGACAAAAAAAAATAGAAGCTAAAAATGAGAGTAATTTTTGCAGGTGTGGCTGTGTTAAAGGGAGCTGGCTTTGGAGTCTGTGACGGGTCCTTGTTCTGCAGTTGCCTCTCAGCTAACACCTCCTCACCACGTTGCTTCAAACTGTAGCAACTTTATTTTTCTATTCCTTGCGACATGACAGCGACGTGACCGCAGCGTTGTGAGGACGTTGTGTTTGCTGGGTCTTTGGCGGGTGCAAAGAGCCTGTCCTGTGTTTATCCAAACCGAGTCCTTGGTAGGGGGGTTGTTACTAATGTTAATGTTGAGTATACCATCCAGCAGAGTTATATCGCTATTTTGTTACATAGAAGAACATGTAAATAATGTGCAGCCGTGTTGATCTACTGTTATAGTAAAATGTTGCACGTGTATGACTCAGAAAAAAAAATGACTGTGAGTTACAATAAATTTTATTGCAAGTTTTTCATACCTGGGTCTGTTTTTTTTTTTATTGCTCAGTCGGGCTCCACCAATGGGGGCTGCTTGAGCAAGTATGGAAAATGAAATGGTACCATTGTACGATTAAAACAATATCATGGGTGTAACTTATCTTATTCATTATGAGACCACATTGCCATTTCAGACTTTATTTTAACACCCTCTGTTGGACGCAAGCAGTGTATCCTTTTATACTCGATGCATGAGCCTTACAGCACTTTTCTTGTTCTGCTGCCCCTCTGATTTCAGTGGTGAATGTGAGCGAGGGAAGAGTACGCGGAACGCTAACGCCATTGACCTTAGTTCCTGCCCGTCTCTGCTGGTTCATCTGTGCTTTGTCAGAAACCCCCGCGTTTTAAATAATCTGCAGGCAAGTCCGCGCGCTGCGCTCGCTGCCACTGTATGGTCGCTCTCTAAATCAAACGCGCCCGAACGGGCGGACGGTTTCCGCGGGGTCTGCTCGCGGTCGACGGCAGCACCCCGGGGTCACGTGGCACAGAATCGCTCGCTCAGAACTGGCCGAGTAGCGACGTGTGTTCGGGTTCTGCGCCATTTCAGCTGACCCCATCGGCCGAGACATCTGGTTGCCTAGGCGATTGGGGGGGGTGGGGGGTTGGTATGGGGCAGCGCTGCAGTAAGTCAGGAAGTGCTGGCCACCTGGCCGCCTGGCCGCTCTACGCACCGAGCTGAAAACGCAGCTGTCACTGGGGGCTGCAAAACGCGCACTGGGGCGTCTTTGTGAGGGCAGAACAACGCCCCATGGTCCTGCCTGCCACCAGGTCCCAGGCCATTTCTCAGGGAGGGGGGGCTTGTACGACCCTTTGGGATATTTAACACGGCCGCCGGGAGCCTTATATCACACCGGCTGGGAGGTGGAGGAGAGAAGCGGAGTAATGGAGGGGATAATGTGTTCTCCACCAGCGGAGTCAGGACAGGCTGGTTACAGGGGCACTTTGTCCAAATCCAGACTCACTGTGATTTACGAGTGCCGCGAGTGAAAAAAGGGCTCTTCGGTAACATATCTGGCTGTTTAATAGAATACAGAACACGTCTTTCCACATTGGCTCATGCGTCATTGAGGGGGTAATGGCACGTCTTACAAACTGCGGAGCTCTGTGTGTGTAATTCTCAGGCTGCATGTGAATGCACTTCCGTTGTGCTGTAAGAGCAGAAATTCTGTATCTGTAAACCTGCCCTGGGCATTACACACTTCCGAAGAACTCAGGAGTACCTTAAGGGGGGCAATGAGGGATCTGTTAATGGGGCCAAAAATCCCTGGTGGTGTCCTGCTCACAACACATTTTTTAGTTTAGTTTATTATTTGACGATTCACTTTAAAAGGACAATTACATGGTTGCAAAGACCAATGTATATGCACAATTAAAAAAGCATCAAGGATAACAAGAAAGTCACAAGACTTATTTCCATTGTGGTCCTTGCTGTAGCTAGATAAGCATTTGCTGCTGCAATATTCAGTACATTTTAGGCACATATTTTCTAACTAATTCAAGTGGGTAATAAGATATAATATCACACCACAAAAGAAAGTCATGCCAGTTTTAGTTTTTTTTTTTTTTTTTTTTTTTTTTTTTTTTTGAACGATCCAATAAAATCATGTGCCCTAAGGGATAAGTAGTGGAGGAAGCTTAACAGTGCCCTCTAGTGGCTGGATTGTTTGAGAATTACCAACAGCCCATATGAATCAGGTTGTTTAATTTCACTTCTCTTTTAGTGGAATTTATCATTATCACACGGATGTGTGTGTGTGTGTTTCATAGATGTATGAAAAACTTCTCAAATATCAGAACTCTCTATGGGTGTGAAGCAAACCTAAAGAAACTGAGGCAACAGACTGTTCACAGGAGTGAGCTGGTTTCCAGTGAGATCCCTTTGCCCTCTGTGGTAATGAGTCCTGGAGTCGCACAGAGATACAGGAAGTGTGTTTTATTTATAGATGCCTTCGCCATTATTTCCATTTTTATACACACAGTAACTGCTTCCCTGTTCACTTCACTGACTCAGTCTTTGAATACATATTTAATCGGCTAACCCTGATCCTAACTCGTGTTTCTGCGGTATCTCTGTGTGTGTATGTATGAAAGTTAAACAAGTAGAAAAGTCAAGACCGAGGTACCTGTGTGTTCATCATGTTACTATGTACTGTTACTATGACACCAATTGTGTTTTGCTTGATATACACAGTGGACATGTGACAAGTTGCCTTCCCATGAATCCTTGGTGTGTGAACGTTTCCATGGCAAGAGTGTGACATTCAGTTGCTCTTATCTCCACCAGAGGTCAGTACAAACCAATATTTACATTGTGTAATTTTTTCCCCTATTACTCCTATTTGCCTTGGCCTACATTTTTTTAGTAATTGTAAGTGAGCCTGTTTGACCTTTTGACAGGAAAAGTAGCTGCTGTGAACAAGCAGCTTGTTCAACAGTATGACTTCAGAGCCTCATCTGTACTTTATACCAGCTAAATTCTCTATGGCACAGTGCCTGGGTTCATTGGGAGATGTTTGAATGGAAACCATGTATTTATTTAATTTCTGTTTCATTTCTTTCTATTTATGTGCAACATTCTCTATGGGAAATTTTTGAAAAAATTTTTTTTTACTTTGATTTATATACAAAATAAATGGGAACAAAAATAAAATAATTTTACAATTTCTGAAATTACAAAAAAGAATGGACTTGTCAGCATTATTAACACAGTTTTCTGTGTGGACTACCCTCTTCAATTCATACCACATTTTTAATTAAGTTCAATTCTGCAGAATGAGATTACAAAAATATCCTTTTATGACCAGTTAATCATTCCCTGGTTAGGTTTAGGCATGTCTGGGATCATTGTCTTGCTTAAAGCTTAAAGTATTTACATTTCACTCATTTCAGACTAAGCCCCATTTGGGGGCTTTGAAAAAAAATCTCCTGTGGTTCACTTCATTAATCACCTTTATGAATTAAATAACCACCTTCTATTCTTGTTTTTCTACATTTGTAGAGATTGTGTCTTAAGTCTTTCCTCATAACTTAGTCATTTCATCCCAAGAATCAATTTAGTTGCACTTCTTCATATTTCTTTCCCCTCAGAATTTCCATATCTTTTTAGAAATACTCAACAGTATAAACATGGCAAGGGTAAGGCATCATCACTATAACCTCTTTTAATGTACGGTATACTCAATAGCTTTTTCTGTGTGTCCCAGCATAAAGTTTGCCTTTTTAACTGCTACAGCACAATGCCTAGGTACTGGCAGTATCTGACCAACTACAGCTCTAAAAACATGGCAATTCAAGGGACTTTCTGTTCATTTTTAATACCTCATATTCAGTGAGCAGTTTGAGCCTTCCTCATAGAGAGCTGAGGCAGGGAAGAGGTTAAACTTGCCCCTAAAACTGAAACAGAGCAAAACTGTGGGTTCAGCCCCATTTCCACACAGATTTCACATCACAACACAAAATGAGTCACAGTTTCATACATGCATCACTAAAAGTACAGCCAAATATACATCACTAAATGTACAGTCATAAAAATTTTTCAAATCAAACCACTTTCCATGTATGTGGCATGATTTTTTTTATTTACAAGGCTGGGAGAATCCCTTGTCATAGAGGACTTTTATCAGTGAAACTGAATGCGTTGTTCTCTCTCAGGTACTTTTTCTGCTGTAATTGGTGGGAGACAGAGCAGAACCTTGCACTCATTGTTTCATCTTTGACCTTTTTTTAATACCTCCATGTATATTCAGCAACACAAACAGAATTGCACAAGCATGAAATCAATAGACATGGATCTCTCTGCCTCTATCTGTAAGGGAAAAGCAATGTCAGATGATAATGTATAGACGTGTGAACACTATATACTATAATTATTTTCAAAAGATGGAGTTGTAGGTATTGCAGCTGGTCGAATATTACTGACAAGGCGATCTCCTTATCACCTTATCCCCACCACTCATCATCACCAGCACATAGTGAACTGCAACCCAGCATTGTGGATAAACCCATTCAATTTGATATGCCTGACTGGTATAGTCTGGTTTCAAAATACCAATGTGTTGGTATTACTTTTGGTATTACTGTTTTATTACTTCCAGAAAAGAAAGCCCCCAGAAAAAAACACACATGCTTATTTAGTTCCTTAAATTAAGAACAGGAAAGCAACTCTGTGAGTTCTTCCCCACCTGAGAAAGCACCTTTCTGCCAGAGAGGTTTTTCTCTCCTGTACATGGAAAACACCCGAGTACACAGACTGAACAGTCAGTTCAATTAATTCCAAATCATGCGGAGCACTTTGGCCTGATAAGTACATACACTTGTATTACGAAAGCATAGGTTACAGAAATTATATTAAAACGATGTGCGAACGAGTTTTTTTTTTTTTTTAATTATCCTGAGCCAGCAAGGTGTTATCATGTGTAGTCTACGTTAAGAACTAAACTAAAACTCAGCACCAGCTGATTGAGGGGGCTGTTTTCTTTGCTCAAATCTTGTAAGCACTTCCAAAATTGTATTGCCTTTTTTGTTAGATTTCCATTTTTTGTAGAACTTCTGTTTGCCTGTAGGATTTTACCTGCGCAACACTTAACAGCCTGCCCCGTGTTGTCCGACTTCTGACACGCTGGGCTGCTCATAGTGTTGTTGTCATTACGCGCCTGTGCGGTGGCGCTGCGGAGTAGTAGCATTACACTGTAATAGCGACGGTTGCATTGTGTGGGTTTTTATTGCCTTGTGAAGTACCTTTTGCGGCTGACTGCCTGCCCTACGCGCTACGATGGAAGAGAAAGCCGGAGGGGCGGGCTGATATCATTTTATCTTTCGTTGCTGAATTCAAACAGTAGTATTCTACCAGCTGAGCAAAGCCGTCACACCTGACTTCCTCGGCGCAGAATCGACAAGGGCTCATCCATCGCGCATCTCCGTTGTGGGAATCGTACAGGATTTTGTTTCCTTCATAGCCGACATCGTTCTAATGTTCGCTTTTGATTTTTAAAAAATATAATTATTTTTATTTTTTATTTTTTACAGTAAATAGCGTATCGGTATTATCTCCGCTGTGTCGAGGGTTCAAAAGGTTGGTGATAGAATTTGATACTCCCGCTTACATACAATAGGGATTCAGTGCAGACGGTGCATATGGCTAACGTTAGCTAGCTGCTAAGGCTGGAAGTTGAATGCACGCTTGGTTTATTCCTACAATGGGCAATGCCCCAAGACAGATAACCAGCAAGCAAGAAAGCAAGCTTGCGTGTGTATAGCTAACTTGAAAATGTATAATTAAATGATATATTGAGCTAAATTGATATTATTAGAAAGCGATATAGTTATGTTCGGCGTGCTTCGCCAACAATGGAGCAAGCGAGCCAGCAGCGTTAATTTCTTACTGTTCGTTATTATTGGATAAATAAAACCGGGCGATGCCTTTAGCTAGCCTACGTTAGCTAATTTAGCTCATTCGCAAGCTAGCTGGATAACTAATAGCGTTTCTCTCAATGGTGTTTCCCTATTATTGTGGTCAACTCTAGGTAACAGACGGTGGCCGTGTGCATTGGGTTTGATGTCCTTCTAACAAAATTAATGTGAAGATGTGGGTGAACCCGGAGGAGGTTTTGTTGGCCAGCGCGCTGTGGATCACGGAACGAGCGAATCCATATTTCATCCTTCAGAAGAGAAAGGGACACGGAGAAGGAGGCGGGGGACTCGCAGGTAAGCACGGACGACTTTTGTCTATCAATTATTTAACGATGCCAAGTTAAGCAAGTAAGTAGCTAATGTTACGGCGTAATAAAAACACCGTGCCATCTGTCACAATACAGATGTGTTTGAGGGCGGGATGTCACATGTCTGGTACGTTGCTGTGTCGGTGTGTGTTAGACGTGCGCAAGGCACAGGTGACAATGACGAATGGAATGCCACTGGGCGACATGCCGAGTATTTGGAGCGTCGGAAAGAGCCACCCATTAAATATCTAAAACTGTTTGCATTTCATAGAATTGTTATGCACCAGATTGCTCACACTAATCAGAGCCGCAGCAAGAAAACTGACACCTGAAATTACACATTTTAGCAACTGAAAATGACACATTGGCCCACTGTTCGCATCGGTTCGTATATAATAAGTGTGTGTATGTGTACACACACACATTGCTTGGCCGTCAGTGTGAAAGAATTCTTCTCTAGAAAAGCCTCCTCTGCAGCTTCATTGTTTTTAGCAAATCTGTGGAATACAAAGTCATTCCAAACCATGTAAGGGATACTGCAGATGTGGCTGTAGTATGTCTGTCTATGGGTGGATGCATGGTGGGAGTATACAAGAGTGATCTGAATCAAGAAAACTCAGAACAGGATGGGATGTCATCAGGATGACTGTAATACAGACGAAGCCTGATGGATTGAGTGGAGACAGTGCTCACTGACGTGTGGGTACTTGTGCAAGCAGTGTCTCATGTCATACACACATGAGAATGCGTCATCAGTAATTAATGACATCTGATTGCTGCGCTGATTGGCTGTTGTGATCTTCCCTTTGTAGGGGGTTACGTGAAGAGATGGTTTGTCATGCCCATAGCACGTATTCCTCCACTGGGTTCAGGCTGCTGAGTGTGCCCTTTCTTCTTTTTGCTTGGAGACAGAATTGATAAGCAAAGCAATAATAATACAATGCTTTACAAAGAAATAACAATGAAACAATCGAGACGTCTGTTAGTTTTCTGCATGGTGTCCATGTTGTCCGTGGTAGTGTATTGCGGTGGACGAAATCCAAGATAATTGGGGATTTCTTTTCTTTTGACTTCTGACTTGCCGTGTCAGAGACAGAGACCAGAGCTGTTGAATTCCTGCAGCTTATTTACTGCAAGGCTAGAGGCGCAGCCATCTTAAAAAGTGAAAGATTGAATTTCTGGGTTGAGTGGCGGTGCTTTTTGGCGTGTGTGTGTGTGTGCGTGCGTGCGTGCGTGTGTGTGTGTGTGTGTGTGCGTGTGCGTGCGTGCGTGCGTGCGTGCGTGCGTGCGTGCGTGCGTGTGTGCGTGCGTGCGTGTGTGATGTCGGTGGGGAGAAGGGCACGCGCTGGGGATGATGTAATGTTTATGTAAATGTGCACCAGGCTGGTCTGGGCACAGAGCGAGCTGCGTTCAGTGTGCCAGTCTCTCCCTCTCTCTCTCTTTCTCCCTCCTCTCTCTCTCACACTCTCTCCCTCTCTCTCCCTCCCATCTCTCTCACACTCTTTCTCCCTCTCTCCTCTCTCTCTCACACTCTCTCCCTCTCCCTTTCTCTCCGTCCTCTCTCCCTCCCTCTCCCTCACACTCTCCCTCTCCCTCATCATATCCTTTTCTCTTTCTCAGGCTGTAGTGGGAGTGGATGTTGTGGGGCTGCCCACAGTGCAGAAATGCATTCTGGGAAACTGTGGACACAGAACGTTCAGTAGCGAGTTTAGGCTAATTAGGCATTGTGGAAAGAGCGCCAAAGTTCTCTTAGATTTCTCCTTTCGGGTCTTAGGGTAGCAGTGCCACGGCGGGATTGTTGAGTTTTTGGTCAGGAATTGTGTCCTGCTGAATCCAGTGAGCTGAAACACAGAGCTGGGCACTGGAGAGGCTGGTGGGCTGGTCTTGGCTCCAGGGTTGTTCTGTTGTTGTCAGTGAGCAGACTGTATCTTAGTGCCCTTGCACAAGGGAGTTTACTTGGACAAATCTCAGTTTCTGATAATAGGTATTTTCGAATGGAGAAGATCGTAAAATCGAGACAGAAGCCAGTGATTGGTCTTTCTGTTTCGTTGTGATAAGGGCATGATTGTATCAGGCCTCAGTAGGATACAATAAGCTAGGCTAATCATTTGCTTGGAGACATGCAGCTCTGCTGGGGGAAGGGCAACTTCTATTTCAGTGTTCATCTTAGGAGTCTGTGACAACGGCAGAATCACACAGCGGTAGCTAGCTAGCCTCTCCCCCGGCGATGGACCCTTAACTGCTTGTTTGTTTAAAGTGATCTTTGTAGCCTTGTAGCCCCCAGCTCAGAACCGCTCAATCAGACAGGGAGACCGCAGCCTGCAAACGGAAACCAAACAATCCAACTTGTGTCTTGTTTTTGTTTGTTGGCTCACTTATCTTGTCAGACGGTTGCAGAGGAGTGGCGCTCTTGTGGTTTAGACTGTGACTTTATGACTCGAGTTTGACCTAAGAAAATAAAAACAGGAGGACCTGTTCATCATGTTGTGTACTTTTAGTTATAGGCTTGTCTTCTGCAGTTGTGTTGTACTGCGTTTTTCAAACTCAGGAAATAAGTCAGTTACTTCTCAGTTTGAATTTTTCTTCCCCCTGAGATCCTTGGACATCATTATCCACAATGTTTTTTTAAGTTTGTTTTTCTGCTGAACGCAGTTACACAATCGTTGTGACTGCTTTTTAAAAATGTGATCTCCCAGGTTACTTCATGTGAATATGAGGGCTTAGTTAATGAGTAGTTAATTGTAGCCATCCATGGACTGTGGTGCAAAGTGAGAGAAATTCTGTCTGTCAACTGAAAACAGTTCAAGACTGCTGTGTAGGTTTTTTTTAGGAATTAACTCTTATGTACTCTTATTTATTTGAATCTTTGTTTAAAAAATGCAGGCATTGAGCCTGATTTACTAAGCCCTTTAGCACATGCAAAACCAATAACATTGCCAGTGATTGGTCGTGGTATTTGTTTTGCACCAATCATTGGTTGTGTTATTAGTTTTGCGTGTCCTGAAGGGGTGTCCATGGCCAGGAGATCATGGTAAATCAGGCCCTTAATGCGGCCATGTTGCCGATGCCACAGCTGTTGCCTGGACAGGTTATATTTGTTGTAATTAAGACCTGGGGAAAGTCATTATAATTCTGTTAAAAACAGGGATGTGCTGTAAAAATGAGCTCAGTTTCCATCTCTGAGGCTCTGGGTCGTGTCCGAGCTCCTAGTGTGCATGAAATGGATTTTAGAGGCCGGTGGCCTGAGGAGCTGGATACTGACAGGAACGCGAAAGAGGAACCCTGGGTTTTACCTTGGCGTAAAACCCGCTGCGATCTCCAGCACGCATAGCTGCAGGGGG